>CATIWQ010152712.1:0-31387 GCA_949673415.1 Euphorbia schlechtendalii
TGGTAATGTCACAATAAATAAATAATGACTCATGAAATATTATACAAGACTGAATATCTATTGAATATGTAATATGTAACTGTTTGAATTTGTGCATTTGTCAGTTCATTGAGTGTTTATATTCACTGAGCTTGCGACTCATTAAAGTTGCTATATATTTTTCAGTGTACTGAAGCTGTAAATAAAGTTTGTACTAGAAGCTCACTACTTGTAGACATCATGGATGAAAGGTTGGCTGGCCGTGTTCCATTTCAATCTCTCTCTCCTCGCAAGTATAAGCATATAGATGTAATAAATGTCGGGATGTGAGATTTAAAATATATGTTTGTTATTTAATAGATGAACGATCACATGTGTTATGTATGATATAAATATGTGTGTTATAACTTTTGTTGACATAAGTTAAAAAATAAAATTTATTACTATGATTAGTATTCTGTTTTTACAGTATAGGGTAAGGGTTGTTTCATCATTTACTAGTAGAATTAGAGCATAAGGCTTTATGGGCTTTGAAGAATTTGAATATATATTTAAACAAAGATGTTGATAGAAGAAAGTTGGATTTAAATGCGTTAGAAGAACTACGTTTGTCATCATATGAAAATGCAAAGATCTACAAAGAAAAAAAAATTGTGGCACGATGCCAAGATACATGAAAAGAAGTTTAAAGTTGGGGATAGAGTTTTATTATATAATTCCAGGTGTGAGCGGATGAAGTTTCTATGGTCCCGTGCGGACGCCTCGAAGCACCGACCCCGTGAGATGGGGCTTGGGGTTTTCGAAAATGATGGTGTTCGTGCCTTTGGAAAAGCGCATTGGAAAAGAGTGTTTCAATTTGAAAAGTGTGATTTTCAAGCTTAAAAGACTCAAGATCTCTAGCCTATGGTACTTAGAGTCACCACCCAGATCAGCTCTTCCGGTAAATTTCGGTACAGTCTAGATCCGTTAAGCCTAAGCGATACCATAGTTCAGAGATTTGGGTCCGGGATGAGTTATCTATTTTATCATCATTTGAGTTAAATTACACTATGAGTGAGAAACCACGTTTATAATATTTGAACTAAACTAGATGTTTTCCATTCATTATTATCGCGCATGCATAGAACGATAAGTGAATTGCGGAAAGTAAACACATAGGAAGTTAAATGTGCCTATTCTACGGGGTATTAATTACATCATTGGGCTTGAGGTTTTACAAATCACCTAAATACATCAAAATCTAAGGGATACAATCACCTAGAACACATTGATATCTAATGTATATTACATTGGATTTTGAAATTGAAAGCGATACCCGAAGGAAATTAAATCCTAACATACATCTGTCCTGCATCCACAAAGGTTAGTAGAAATACGATGCAACATTTACACATATGTACCAAGTGTATCATGTATGTTCGATTTGGATTTTGGTAAGAACCGCATGGTCGAGGTAAAAAACAATGGAGATTTGGAAGTTCTTGTTTCATGAAAATTGTTCATTTTTATTTACATGTATGTTGGTCGATCTTATTAGTGAAAATGACAGCATGGCAAAGTAGTGAGGACTGTCATCTTGTAACATGTTTTATTCCCTTCATGGGGGTGACCTAAAACAATATTTAGAAAGATAAATCTAGGCCAAACATGCATAGTATAGCCATTGTTTAGGTTAACAACGGTAACGATGTCGTTCATATCGTTATCGACTTCCCTGTGAAGGGCGATATCGAAATGGATGGCCCGAAACACTTCTGTTGCAATTATAAACTTTAATTAACATGTTAATTCATTAAATAAATCATATATAAATATTAAACAATTATAATTTAGAGGTTTGTTACCACCAATGATGTATTTCCAAACTCAGGATGGTCTCAACGGGTCATTCCAGGCTTAAACGGTTCGAAACGGAGCGAAACAAAGCAAAACTACATTCTGACAGGTTGATATCATTAATGGCATTAGGTAATATCATTAACAATATTAGGTGATATTGTTAACAATATTGATTTTCCAGACCTGCATGAAAACACAGAGATGTGTAGAATATTTTTATGTAAATAAAATACCCAAAAAATTTGAAATCATACCAAAAATTGCAGGAGAAAGAATGGTGCGTAAAAATGGAAAAAACCAAAAACAAAATGAAACTTCAAAACAAACAACATATAAATGTAAGCAATAACTCTAAGAACTCAGAGGCTTACCCTGTATTCATGAATCCACATTCTTCAAGGTCCATGAATTCCTCCGAGATGCTCTCCTTGTTTCTTTTTGGTTGGTTTTGGTGATTTACCGAAAATCTTTGGAATGTATCTATTCCTAGCCAGAGTGAATGTTTATGAAGGTGTAGCAGCCTTCAAGTGAATGATAAAGATATTTTACTCTCTGTTTGAGTCTAAAACTCAAGGATTCAAGCTTGGTAACCTGAAATCTCAAGTGTTGTGAGGTGAAAGTTGGTGTTTTGCTCAAGAGTGTTCAAGAACAAATGGGGGAATCCTTCCTAGTGCTAAGTGTGAGTTCCTTCTCCTAGAACTCCCATTTCTTTTTTCCTATCTTCTATACGTGTTCCCCCTTTCTCTTTTCAAATAATTAAGCCCTTATGGGCTCCCTTCAATCTAAAAAGTCCAAGTTGGCACACCCACTTTTGTCTTTTTCATCATTTTTTTCTTCCACCAATTATGGGTTAAAGTTGGGTCTTTTTAACCCAACTAATGCAGAAATTACATTTTTCGGTCTGTCTTTAAAGATGATATCGGTACCGATGTTAGTAACATAGGTGTCCATGTCAGATTTCTGGTATGATTTTGGTTCGAATTGGACTTGTTTGCTGATGAGGTGACCTAGAAAATATTTAAGGTTCGTAAGAAATGAGGAACGCTCCTCCCGAGGACCTTCAAGATCCTATCAAAGTGGAAGACTAGCAAGGGAAAATTAATTACAGCTTCATCATCGAACTCGTGAGTCGGGCGTAAAAATCTTATTCTCACACCAGGCTTCGTTTATTCCCTGGAAAACTCAAATCACGTTGGAAAGGACCCTATGAAGTTATCAAAGTGTTTGATAATGGGGCTTTGGAATTAAAATCCGAATATGGAGAAATATTCCGAGCTAATGGTCAACGATGCAAGTTCAAATGACTATAAAAAGTTAGGATTTTGAATTGTTAAAAGTTTGAATGACTGTAAAAGTCAGGATTTGAACTGTAGAAGGTTCGGATGACTGTAAAAAGTCTAGGTTTGAATTGTAGAAAGTTCGATTGATTGTAAAAAGTTAGGATTTTGAACTGTAAAAAGTTCGGATGACTATAAAAAGTTAGGATTTGAATTGTAGAAAGTTCGAATGACCGTAAAAAGTCAGGATTTTGAACTGTAGAAAGTTCACAGTGGATGTCCCTTGTGAGTTGACCATAGGGTGAATGTGACCCTTAGAACTGCTGGGGAAAGGATGAAAGCCGTGTCCTCCATGCCTTTTGTTGATATATCGACTGCTGTGAGTCTTCATTTGAAATCCGCTATGGGATGGTTGACCGTTGTTGTCTAAATTGTATACCCCTTGTGAGTTAACCTTTGAGTTGACTGTGACCCTAAGAATTGTTGGGGAAAGGATGAAAGCTATGTGCTCCATGCCTTTGATGATACATCGATTACTGTGAGTCTTTGTTGAAATCCGCTGTGGGATGGTTGACCGTTGTGGTATAAATTGTATGCCCCTTGCGAGTTATGCCATTGTCATTGATACTTGTAGTTTCCTCTTGTGGAGGTTAATTGTTCTTCTCATCGGAATGACATTGCCTCGGTTTAGCATCTCCTTGACCTATAAGTGATATGATGCATATGCATGTATGAATGACTTTAAGCATGAACATAATTTATCATATGATGTATGTATGTAGATATCATTAGCTTTGAAATATTAGCCCAGTCGATGGTAGAAGCTTCAATGCATGAGTAGACTTTTGGAGGTGCATGAGTACCCCTAGGATTTATGTTGTTAGGGATTCTACGGATGATTTCCTTAGAGCGACGACCATGGGTTCGTTGAATCAGATTCGAGTTTAAAGTTTGGATCTGGTTTGAGGAAAGTCTGGATGAATCGTTGATCCTACATTGTGTCAGCGATGATCGCTTGGAAGTCTTTTACCTGAAGTGTTTAAGTTATATAATGCCGTGCATGTACCGTTCCGAGGAGAAGATGATGAACTTGATAATGGTTTTAATTTCTACATAGATCGCCCTTTCGAGTTTTCAATCTATCAAACCTTGTCCTAATTTTTGCCTAGACCCCCCTTTCGAGTTTTCAATCCATCAGACTCATTTTTCTTTATTTTATTTTTATTTTTATTTATTATTATTTTTTTGAATGTTTACTTGCGATATTCTACCATTGACATGCAAGCAATCAAAATAAGCATATGCATAAAGATTCAGCAAAAATGATAATTCACTGATTAACTTAACAGGGGTATAAATGTTTCAAATGATTTGATTCCTGTCATCAATTAGCCCTGTCAGGTTTTCTAACCAATGTAGTTCTCTTGATGTCCTAAGTTTTGCCTGAGCCGCCCTTTTCGGGTTTTCAACTCAACGGACTATTCTTTTTGTGTTTTGAAAAGAAGCCTTAATTTTTGCTCAACTAACCGAGTATTGATTGACAGTTGAAATACAAAATTTTTTTGGTGGTACCCCTTGTTATTAATTTATTTCTTTCACCTACGTGTGATAGAAATTGGTTGATTTGGTAGATTTGGTTGATCAGTCGCTGTCCATGTCCACGACTTCATATGCTGACTCATTCAACGTTTCTGATCAATTGGTTGGTGCTTATGCTGCTTTGCTGGCTTGAGGTGTACGTGTTGATGGGTCTTGATCATTGGCATATCCTTTGATGGTGCGATGATTGGCCTACAAATAATAGTGAGTTGTGTGAAGGAATTGTTGACGTGTTCAACGGTCGGACTCCTTATTTGAAACATCGCGTCGATCGGTTGGTCTTATGAATGGTGGTAATGGAGTTTTGGACGCGCTCAATGATCTGACTCCTTCTTTGTGGCATTGCACCGGTTGGTTGGTCTTATGAATGGTGGTGATGAAGTTGTCGACGTGCTCAACAATCCGACTCCTTCTTTGTGGCATTGCGCCGGTTGGTTGGTCCCAACTTACTTGGTCAACATTTTGGCCTTATTCTACCTCCGATCCTTTTTATCTTTGTGTGAGTCAGTGGATGTTTCATGCTTGGAGATCTTTCCATTGATCTTTCATCTTTTTATGATGAGGAAATTGCTATCAGGCTTTGTTTAAGTACATGTATTTGTCTCTCACTTTCTCTTAAGAGTTAAATCATTTGAATTTATTATGGGGAATCCATTTATACCCGAATTAATTTCATGAAATGATGTGTCACATGTGCTAAAAACAATATATATATATGCTTATGAGAATGCGTGATGTCATTCGAAAGAATATCAAGCAAGCAAGCAAAGTTTGAAGCATTCGAAGATTCAAAAGCCTCATTGACAGAGTTTGTTAACATAAAAGAGTTTAAAAATACTAGTTATTACATCATCAGCATTCTCCTCCACATGCGGAGGGTCTTCTTCCCCAATGGTCACCTTTTAGTAGTCATTAGCTTACTTCCCCTTCGGCTGCGTAGGGTTGGAGGATGACGCCCCTGGGTCATTCTTCCGGGACCATGACTCGCTGATTAGTTATTCTCTAAGCGTCATCTCAAGGAATTCGAGCCACTCCTTTCGTTCGGCCTTTTCAAATACGACGTTATAAGAGGGGTAGGCATCCATTCCTAACTTCTCTCTGTATCCGGGAAGGGCTCCAACTATCAATTTTGAAATCATCTCTCACTGACTGAGATGATCTTTCAACAACACTGTGTAGTCATCCATTGGGTGTAGTATGACTTGAACAGCTCTCCTGGTTTTTGTCTCATAGCCTCCAAGTTTTGCATGGTCATTTTCATCTGAGAATTGAAACCATACTACTCTATCAAAGCCGTTGAAAGGTGCTCCTAGTTTTGGGACATCTCCGGGGGTAGATTGTTGTACCATCGGTTGGCCGGGGCTACCAACATGACTATGAACATTTTTGCTAGTATTTTTTCACTGACTTGTTGGGCTCTCATTACCATTTGGTAATTAGTTAAGTGGTCCTTGGGATCGCCTTCCCCATCAAATTTCACTACCTCAGGTATGGTAAAGTTCTCGGTGAGCCACTCATCACTTGGTGCAGTGGGTGGCACTAGATAGGTAGTGTCCTGGAAGCCTGGGTGCTATGCTGCGTGGGTCGCCAAGAACTGATGCCACAGCTCTTCCATACTAGGTTGGGGAATTGAGTAACCCATCTCCTTCTTGGCTGAACCATTGAACTGATTATATGGAACTTGGAGATATACAGGGCCCCTAGGAGGAATTGTATAAGTTGGTTGAGGTGGGAATTGACCCTGGTATTGCATAGTCATAGTGTTGACATTTGCACCATAACCATGAGACGGAGCTTGGAAACTTGGGAAAACCCTAGGTGGAGGATAGGACGTCTGCGTGCTTGGAATGAACCCTGAAGATGGTGCTCCCGGCCCTGCTGTGGCTGTGAGCTGCTAAGACCCCTGATGATAACTCGGTTGCGTGGACGAAGCTGGTGGTTCTACGATCAATTGGTCCGCCACTCCTGTCATCTTACCATTACTGCTCCTCGCTTGGCCCACTCCGAAGCCATTCCATCCTAATTGAAAAGGGGACTGTGTCTGAGGGAATGTGGGCCCTGCTTGGCTAACTTCAAATTGGGTGCTAAGAGATGGGAGCATGTGAGGGGAAAAGCCAGGTCTCCCAGCTAGAGGGTGGGTGGTAGTAGTAGGACCTTGGAGGTTACCGATGGGCTCTTAGTTTGACACCCTGCCCTCTAGCTGCCTAGGGCGAGAATGGAACTGGATAGCTTGAATGGACTGATCACTGTGAAGAAATGTGTTGAGAGTGTTGGCTATTTCTTAGCCTATCATAGACTGGGAGGTAACAGGCCCACCTTGGTCTAGTTGATTAGTTCCCCCTGACACATTCTGTTGATCTGCCATTCCACCTATTTTCCCTGAACCGTTCACCGATCTTCGCCCTGAGCTAAACCCTGAACCCGAATCTGAACCTGAGTCCTCCCTGGAGTCCATGTGTGGGAGATCCTCTACAAATGATTCTGTTTAGTGAGCCATGATGGGAGAGATCCGAACGAGCCGATGACCCGACCGCCTCCAAGATTCAACTGAAACAAATATAACCATTATCGTCAAAATTGAAATGCATGCTCGATCGACTTTGGGACTCGTGCTTGTAATGCTCATGAAATGGCTACATCACAAGGGTTAGTATGCCATGATTCGATAAAATTCATGTTTACCAATCCATTTGAAACAAATAGGGTTAGTCATTAGTAATAAAGACGTAACTCAAATGATAATAAGACCTAACCCGTCTGGTGAGGACTTGAGGTTAAGATGACACGTGTTTTGCCAATCCATTTGAATCAAAACAGGTGGATTGCCATATTACTTGTGTGGTAATAGGCTTGTGGTTGGGATGTGACTCATGTTTTGCCAATCTATTTGAAATAAAATAGGAGGGTTGCCATAATACCCATGTGGTAATAGGCTTATGATTGAGATGTGCCTTGTGTTTTGCCAATCCTTTTGAAACAAAATAGCGAAGTTTGCCTATTACTCAAGTAGCAATAGGTATTCCAAAGTCATTTAAAGGGGGTTGCATCCTGGAGATGCAAGTATGTGTTTGCCAATCCTTTTGAAACAAACAAATTAAAAAAAGTCGCATATCATCCAAGTGATAATACACTTTCAAATTTTGAGAGTTCATCGCCAAGGATTACTCTCGGTGAGTCCGAGTTCGGGTAAAACAATTTGTTATACCCTATGAGGCACTAAGTAAAAGGATGCCGTTTTGGCAAGAAAGGTGGTAAGTTTGTCAATCCTTTTGAAACAAACAAAACCGAAAAAATGACAAATTATCGCATGTCATCCAAGTGATAATACACTTTTGAATTTTGAGAGTTCAAGTTCGGGTAAAACAATGCGTTATACCCTATGAGGTACCCAGTAAAAGGATGCCATTTTGGCAAGAAAGGTGGTAAATTTGCCAATCCTTTTGAAACAAATAAACCGAAAAAATGATAAATGGTCGCATATCATCCAAGTGATAATACACTTTTGAATTTTGAGAGTTCATCGCCAAGGAATATTCTTGGTGAGTCCGAGTTCGGGTAAAAACATTGCGTCATACCATGTGAGGTACTGAATAAAAGGATGCCATTTTGGTAAGAAAGGTGGTAAGTTTCCCAATCTTTTTGAAACAAACAAACTGAAAAAATGATAAACGGTCGAGTATCATCCAAGTGATAATACACTTTTACCTCTGAGGGCTATGGGTCGATCTCGATGAGTTCAAGTTCGGGTAAAATAATGCATTATACCCTATATTTTTGGGAGTGAGGTGTTCCAAGAGATTCACATGTGAGAACACAAACATGGGTGACCCTAATCTTAGGTGACACTGTCTCATCGCGTCTCTAATTCTAGGTTCGATACCAGGATAATGACATGTGTGTGTATAATTTGTGTCTGCACAACAAATCATGGGTTAGCATGATGCTTTTGGCACAATAAACGTGGTTATGTGATAAACACGTAGCACATAGCACACAACATATTTCTTCCAACCTTATGTCTCCCACGTATAAGGGGTAGGTTCTTAATATCTAGGTTTGGATCATCTTAATACTGTGAAGCATTAAGGGGCGAACCTGCACAAAAAGATGAATTTATTTTGGTAAACCTAGGGAAAGTGTCTATGGTTTTATTATATGAGCTTGGTCAATGGTTGTTGATGTAGAAGGTTCTTGTTGCCCTATGATACACTTTTCCCCCTTTTCAAGAGAGTCCATGCGGTATGGTAACAAGTGATCTACTCGCTGAATTCCTTCAATCACCAGGGGATTACAAAGTATACTTTCGCAAGTTCGCGGTAAAAATGGGGAAACCTAACCTTAATGGCTAATCCATCTAATTCATATGCTTTGTTCGATATTTTAAATGTGGGTTAACTCATTTGATGACTTTTCAGTACTCATCCAAAAATCTTTTAAACTTTTAAGTTTATAAAAAGATGTCCCTAGCGGAGTCGCCACTGTGAGCGGATGATGTTTCGGAGGTCCCGCACGGACGTCGCGAGGCGCCGGCCCTGTGTGATTGGGCGTGGGGTTTTCGAAAATGATGGTGTTCGTGCCTTTGGAAAAGCGCATTGGAAATGAGTGTTTCGATTTGAAAA
This sequence comes from Euphorbia schlechtendalii, assembly GCA_949673415.1. Taxonomy (NCBI): domain Eukaryota; kingdom Viridiplantae; phylum Streptophyta; class Magnoliopsida; order Malpighiales; family Euphorbiaceae; genus Euphorbia; species Euphorbia schlechtendalii. The sequence goes on from CATIWQ010152712.1 coordinate 9,314, forward strand.
GTGTGATTTTCAAGCTTAAAAGACTCGAGATCGGGATCTCTAGCCTATGGTACTCAGAGTCGTCACCCGGATCAGCTCTTCCGGGAAATTTCGGAACAGCCTAGATCCGTTACGCCTAAGCGATACCATAGTTCAGAGATTTGGGTTCAGGATGAGTTATCTATTTCGTCATCATTTGAATTAAATTACACTATGAGTGAGAAACCACATTTATAATGTTCGAACTAAACTAGATGTTTTCAGTTCATTCTTATCGTGCATGCATAGATCAGTAAAACCATATTTATAATATTCGAACTAAACTAGATGTTTTCGGTTCATTCTTATCGCGCATGCATATATCAGTAAATAAATTGTGAAAAGTAAACACGTAGGAAGTTAAATGTGCCTATTCTACAGGGTATTAATTACATCATTGGGCTCGAGGTTTTACAAATCACCTAAATACATCAAAATCTAAGGGATACAATCACCTAGAATACATCGATATCTAATGTATATTACATTGGATTTCGAAATTTAAAGAGATACCTGAAGGAAATTAAATCCTAACATACATCTATCCTGCATCCACAAAGGTTAGCACAAATACGATGCAATATTTACACATATGTACCAAGTGTACCATGTATGTTCGATTTGGATTTTGGTAAGACCTGCGTGGTCGAGGTAAAAAACAACGGAGATTTGGAAGTTCTTGTTTCATGAAAATTTTTCATTTTTATTTACACGTATGTTGGTCGATCTTATTAGTGAAAATGACCGCATGGCAAAGTGGTGAGGATTGTTATCCAAGAACATGTTTTATTCCCTTCGTGGGGGTGACCTAAAACAATATTTAGAAAGATAAATCTAGGCCAAACATGCATAGTATAACCATTGTTTAGGTTAACAATGGTAACGATGTCGTTCATATAGTTATCGACTTCCCTGTGAAGGGCGATATCGATATGGGTGGCCCGAAACACTTCCGTTGCTATTCTGAGGTTTAATTAACATATTAATTCATTAATAAATCATATATAAATATTAAAAAATTATAATTTAGAGGTTTGTTACCCCCAACGATGTATTTCCAAACATAGGATGGTCTCAACGGGTCATTCCAGGCTTAAACGGTTCGAAATGGAGCGAAACACAGCAAAACTGAATTCTAACAGGTTGATATCGTTAACGGCATCAAGTAATATCATTAACGGTATCATGTGATATCATTAACGATATCAATTTTCCAGACCTGCATGAAAACACAGAAAATAGCAGAAAATAGCAAAAACAAAATCCAAAACTTCAAACGATCATAACTTTCACTATACTTTTGATGATCTTTATCATTCCAAAAAGCTCAGGATGTGTAGAATATGTTTATATAAAAAAAAATACCAAAGAAGATTCGAAATCATACTAAAAATTGCGGGAGACAGAATGGTGCGTAAAAATGGAAAAAACCGAAAACAAAACGAAACTTCAAAACAAACAACATATAAATGTAAGCACCAACTCTAAGAACTTAAAGGTTTACCCTATAGTCATGAATCCACATTCTTCAAGGTCCATGAAGTCCTCCGGGAAGCTCTCCTTGTTTCTTTTTGGTTGGTTTTGATGATTTACCGAAAATCTTTGGAAGGGATCTATTCCTAGCCAAAGTGAATGTTTTCGAAGGTGTGGTAGCCTTCAAGTGAATGATAAAGATATTGTAGACACTTCGTTCAAGTCTAAAAATCAAGGATTCAAGCTTGGTAACCCGAAATCTCAAGTGTTGTGAGGTGAAAGTTGGTGTTTTGCTCAAGAGTGTTCAAGAACAAATGGGGCAATCCTTCCTAGTGCTAAGTGTGAGTTCCTTCTCCTAAAACTCCCATTTATTTTTCCTATCTTCTATACGTGCTCCCCCTTTCTCTTTTCAAATAATTAAGCCCTTATGGGCTCCCTTCAATCCAAAAAGTCCATGTTGGCACACCCACTTTTGTCTTTTTCATCATTTTTTTCTTCCACCAATTATGGGTTAAAGTTGGGTCTTTTTGACCCAACTAATGCAGAAACTTCATTTTTCAATCTATTTGTAAAGATGATATCAGTACCGATGTTAGTAACATAGGTGTCCATGTTGGATTTCTGGTTTTATTTTGGTTCAATTTGGACTTGTTTACTGATGAGGTTTCCTAGAAAATATTTAAGGTTAGTAAAAAACGAGGAACGCTCCTCCCGAGGACCTCCGAGACCCTGTCAAAGTGGAAGACTAGCAAGGGAAAATAAATTACAGCTTAATCATCGAACTTGCTAGTCGGGCGTAAAAATCCTATGCTCACACCAAGCTTCGTTTATTCTTTGGAAAACTCAAATCACGTTGGAAAGTACCCTATGAAGTTATCAAAGTGTTTGATAATGGGGCTTTGGAATTAAAATCCGAATATGGAGAAATATTCCGAGCCAATGGTCAATGATGCAAACCTTATCTCTTTGGTTTTTCACTCATTATAAAACTATTTGTGCTAAGTAATTCGCTACAAGAAAATCACTCGATTGCAACGGATTTTGCAATGGAAATTGCAACGGAAATAACATTATGCAACGGAATGGATTCCGTTGCAATATGCGTCCTTGCATATTGATTTACAACAATTTGAAATTCCATCACAAATGTGCAACGAAATATTTACCCCTTGCTAATTCCGTTGCAGAACTGCAAGTACATTTCTCTTGCAAAATCCATGGCAATTTTGCAAGTATAAATCATTTGCTTGATGTATTTGCTGATTTGCAAGTGCAATATCTCTTGCAGAATCCCTTTCAAAATATATGATAAAAAATTATTAAAAAGTATATGAAAATATAATTTTTGGATTGAAGGAAGCTTTACATACATACATACATACATACATACATACATACATACATACATACATATATATATATATATATGTATATATATAATTAAGATTGCCAAGTTATGTTCATTCATATTCGTGTATGAAACATTACAACTTAAGAACCCGCTCCCATATTTTATTGGTAATCAAATAAACAACATAATCACACAACTTATCAAAGCTAACACTATTAGATATACTAACACGAAATTTTTTGATGTACTATAAAATTTTTTGAATGTACTTCTTTCTAAATTAACATGCACATATATAGCATTGTTTTGTTAAGCAACTTGATGTGAATGAATATAAGAAAAGATAAATGCAAGTTCAAACTAATCAATTGAAAGAGCTAAAAAGGTTCCACATTAAGGATGATCTGAGTGACATCAAACACAACTAGAGCTTCTATAATATTTTGATAAACAACTGCACATAAAACAAACTTTACTTGAGAAGAAATCTGAGTAAATTTCAGAATCACAGCTCCAATTTGAACCCCAACAATTGGATGAAAGCGATACTAAGAAGCATTTTGCTACTAGATTTTAATGCAAGTGATAAAAAATTAGAAGGCCAGTAACATATAAAAGATAATAATAAAAAGTAAAAACAAAAGGGCAATAACAACAAAAATATAAATTAAAAAGTAAGTTGTAAAGATCTTAATCATTTATCATACAAGAAAATATTGAATTTTATTTAAGAAAATGCCTTTATATAGAATATGTAACCTAATCATTCGAGCATACCCATAATCATCAAAATATTCTTAGCCTTCATTTCCAATATCCTCATGAAATACAATATGTCATATACAATACCTAATTAGACATAAATAAAATACACACACACACACACACACACACACATATAAATACACAAGAATATCCAAAAAGACACTAAAGAGGACATATTTAAGTAGAAAAAATAACCCAAAACTCAGAACTTACGAACAAAAACATGATTATATAATATCTTCTACAAGTGATAAGCTAGCACCATGGTTCTTTGGGGCTTGGTTAATATAGACTGGCTGGTCAGAATATTCTAACCTGTGCATTGGCAATATTGTCATGAATCCAGAAAGGTAAAAAGAATTGATCTGCAAATGAAGAGCCACCTGTTAAATTCATGGAACAAAAGGGTGATTTAAACACAAATAAACCACAATCAGCAATAATTAAGCACATGATTCCAAATAGGTAAAAAGAAGTGATCTGCAGATGAAGATCCACTTGTCAAATTCAAGAAATAATAGGATAATTTAAGTACAAATAAACCACAATCAGTAATAATCAAGCACATATCTAGATATATTACCATGTTTTGCACTAATTCTTTTCAAAATAGAATAAATACGATAACTCGTCAATCTGAGCTGAGCTATTTGGACCTCCATATCATTGCCAAAAGAACAATCAGAGTTCAGCAACAAGATCAGCTAGAAAGGTTCTCATAAATAATTTAGAAGTAATATTATCACCTTTAAAAAAACCTCTTCAAACTAAAGCTTTTAATGCATAGCGGTAACCAACCTTCCTAAAAAGTAATTGATATTTGAAATGATAGTAAAGTATGTATAAGTGTAAAGTGTATATAAAAAAATGGAAAATAGACAGCATAATGATAAAAATCAATAAACATTTCATTCTATAAGAAATCCAAGAAGAAAAATAAAGAATTTCTAAAAGATAAACTCATTGAAGAAATTGCACTTAAAAAGCAACAACTTTGAGGGACTCCATGTCCCCAATCTCTAATGTGTTATAACAAAATTTAATTCATGCTCCTACCCCCAAATATAGCTATCCCATAAGTTTCTTCAAAAATCTGCTACTCTCTAAGTTATGGACTCCTTAATTTGGGATAAAATTCTATAGCTAATTCACAACATATATTGCGAGCATCTCTCTTAAAACTTAAAATAAAAATAAGTACAATACAACTTCTTTGTTATATTGTTACAAACACAATTATTATGTCATGATAACATAACTTCATATGCAATGAAATTATAAAGATTATGGATTAATAATGGCGAGATTTTAATACGACATAAAGATATATTCTCTTATATATACTTGTCTGAATTTGCTAAAATGTGTCACTTTCTCACAACTGATATAACGACATGGTTATACTAATATCAATGTCTAAAACTAGAGTAAACTTTACTCTATCATCATAATAAAGCTTCAAATAATGAGAATAAGAGTAAGACTTTCATTGTGTGAACACAATTGTTGTTATGACATGGTAGCTATTTAAGACCAATTTGACCTAAAAACCACAAATTTCACAACTACTATAGTCTCATACTAGCTCGAACAGACTCCAAAGTAGAAGTTTTCCCAAAATAACATATAAAATTAGGTTACTTTCTCAAAATTGGGACTGGATGGGTCAGTATAACAATGACCTTGAATGTTATAAGGTTTACTCAACATTAGCATGAACAAAATAGAGTTAGCTTGAGCTATGGTAGACTCAATTTAAACTACAATTGTAAGTTTTAATTTAACAACTTAAACTACGGCTGTAAAACCAAATGTCTATAAGTTTTAATTTAACAACTTAAACTATGGCTATAAAACCATATGCAGAATTCAATTCCCATAATAGAAATTGACTAAGTCATTTAAGTCCCTTTTGTTCACTTGAACCTAATACCGATGGAGATTTCGAGGTAGGAGAAGCCCCCTTAAAGTAAATAAGCATCCAAGTCCAATCCTTTCCAAAACAACTACGAGCACTTCGATTCATTATACCATAGACAATTTATGATTTAAATATTTTATTCTTTTAATAAAGTGAAGTACTTGACGACCCGCACTTCAAAGCATTTACATGTGTAGTAAAACAGTGTTAATTATATAATAATCACCTAGACTAAATATGAGCTAAACCTTAATCTAGTTATCACATCATTTTCTATAACAAGAATTGAAACCTAAGTCATGCATTGGGTACTTTAATAAATTCATAGAAAATCACATTTTAATATATTATTATCAATCATGCATAACATAAGGTAGACTTTGATACCACTGATGGGTTAATTAATTCAGTTAATGAACATGCAAACTAGCATTATGGAATATCAAAACTTAAAATTTACCCTAAAGGAACTCTTAAGCATGGCATGATTAACACAATCTTAATTGAATTGTTACATAGATGCTTTAGGTTTATAAAACTTACTAAATGAAACCTAACATCTAAGTTTAGAGCATTACCAATTGATGTGTGCCTTCCTTTGGTGTGTTGCAGCAATCCCTTATAATAATCAGATAACCTCTGTTAGCACAAGCCTCCAAAATAGAATAGCCTCTAAAACAAGTCCACAAGGACCCCACTAACAAAAACCTCACATAGAGGGAGAACTCATAGATTAACAAGTGACTGCTAGACCACTCGTAGACCAACCCAAAAATAACTCTGAAGGCTCTTTTCCATAATAAGAATAAGACTTCAAAAGAATTCTCTCAAATACTAGAGAAACTCTTGGAGGATCTCTTAAAAACTTGCAAGAAGAATGAGTCAAAACTAAGAAGGAAAGGTGAGCTGAAGTGAGTATAATTGAGGGGGAAGGGGGTTATTTATTGCCCAAGGAGAGCCATATTACTCCCCTTGAAATCGATGTGGGATTGGTGATTTCTCACCAATCCCATGCATGGGCTACGCTTGTCTGTGTGCTACTCCGTGAGAATCTCTCAAAGTAGCGTGTCATGCAAGGCAAGCCCCACGATGGGATTGCCTTGCTTGCAGTGTGGACTTGCGGGGGCCTCTACAAGCGTTTCTCTCGCTATGTTTGCAAGCTCTCACGCAAGCATTGCCAAGAAGCACTTGCAAACTCATGAGCACTTCTCACGCTTGTGCAAGGCTCAGTCGTGAGGTTTCTCGCAGGGCTTACTCACAAGGTTTCCAAAACCTTGCTTTGGGGTTCTGTTGCTCGATTAAACCCACTTTTTCTTAGTATACTTATTCGATAAAAATTTGTCCATCCGATAGAATTCGATTGTCTTCTTATTCTTGGTATAAACTCAATCTATAAGTTCTTTATTTAGTCCGATAAAGGCCTAAAGACACTAGAGGTTGACCTAAACTTGGCTTCCCATCCGAGTGCCTTTTTGCTTAGTGTTCTAGATCGATATGGAACCCGATAACTCTAGTTGATCAAATGGGCTTTCTAGAAAAGGCATATAATCCCCCGATACTTGGAATGTCACTTGCATGTGACTTGATCCGATTTTGCAATAGTAACTAGTACAATACACTCATTCTATCAAGTTAAGTACCATCTAGTTTATTGAGCTCAAATTAAGTGTTAGCTTGTGTAATAGTCGTAGCTACCCAAAAATTAGACTTGTTCACGAATAATACAACTCACCTTTATGTATCAATATTGACTAGAAACTCATTCTATCAATCTCATACTTTTTAGAGGTTTATGAGTGTGTCACTTCAATAAGAGGCCTAAATGTACAACACCCATTATATCACTATATCCAGAGCAATGGATCCCATCTTGACTACTCGAATTATCAATGAATGGTCATCATTATACTCATAATCACCTGTATCATCTTGATCACTAGGGTATGAATAAGTATGACCAAAGTATAGTAACTCTCACACAAGGTAACCAATTTCTCAAGTCTAAGGATACGTGTGTTGCTACTACAATAAGATGTGAGACCAACACATAGATATTGTTATTTTTGAGTGTTTGTCTTAATGCCATCTTCAATGTATTACCCGAATACATTTATGTGTTAACTCAAGGTACCACCTTCAGCTCATGAGATATGCTACTTGGATTTAATCCAAGAAGTAAGCCTACACATACTAGTCTGTTTACTTCATTGATGTCCAGTCTCAATGAAACTATGACTAGAGATATTTATACTTTTCATAATAACACGTGTGTGCAACTCTCACTCCACACACACACACACACACACACACACACACACACACACACACACACACACACACATATATATATATATATATATATATATATATATATAGTCATGGACTTTGTCTTATATATATATATATAAATGCCTTATTATTGATAAATAATAATCCAAAACTATTTGTATATCAGTGACTAATAAAGATATATAGCCCTAATTGCCTCTAGGGCTTACTTCATGTCTAACAAACTCCTACTTGCATTAGAGCCAATTGCCCATGTGCTTCAAGCCATACTCGTTAACATGCTAATCATGATTAACTTGGGTCAATGGCTTTGTTAGCCGATCTGCTAGATTCTGATCCATGGGGATGTATTCTAAGCTTATATCTTTTTTAGCAATTATCTCTTGAATGAGATGGTACATTTTACGTGTTTGTTTCTTTGACGAGTCATGGTTCCTTTACTTGAGTAATAGACCACTATTGGATTTACAATCTTCGAAACCATACCAAGATCACCAATAAATCCTTTAAGCTAGACAGCTTGCTTAGTTGCTTCACAAGCAACTATATACTCAGATTCAGTGGTTGAATCAGCAATTGTATATTGTTTGAAACTTTTCCAAACAATGCCTCTCCATTTAACATAAACACATAACCTGACTAGGACTTGTAATCATTCCTATTAGACTGAAAAATCACGTCAATGTATCCCTTCACATAGAGATCACTTCCTCTATAAACTAAAAATATATCCTTAGTCCTTCGTAAGTACTTGAGGATAGTTTTAATGATTATCCAGTGCTTCTCACCTAGATTACATTGAAATCTTCTCTTGACACTCAAGGCATGTAAGATGTCTAGTAAAGTGCATGCCATAGCATACATGATGGATCCTATTGCCGAAGTATAGGGCATTGCATTCATGCACAGTCTCTCTTCTTGTGTTCTTGGACACTTAGATTTAGAAATGTTAATCTTGTGACACATGGGAAGGTAACACTTTGTTATCTGCTCAAGGTTAAATCTAGACAATACCTTTCTATGTATGTACTTTGAGAAAGACATAGTAGCCTCCTAGATCTATCATGGTAGATATTTATACCAAGTATAAAAGCTGCTTCTCCAAGGTATTTCATGGAGAACTTCTTTGATAACCATGACTTAACTATTTAAAGAAAAGGAACATTATATCCTATTAATAATATACCATCGACATATAATACAAGGAAAATGATTGTACTCCCACTAACCTTCTTATATACACAAGGCTCATTAGTGTTTGACACAAAAACAATTTCTTGGATTGTCTCATTAAACCTAATATTCCAAATCCTAGATACTTGCTTTAGTTCATAAATGGACCTTTCCAATTTACACACCTTTGAGACATCCTAAAATGCAAAACCTTCTGGTTGTATCATATATACATCCTTATCAAGGTTCCCATTAAGAAACATAGTTTTCAGATCCATCTTCTAGATCTCATAATCATAATAAGCATCAATGGCAAGGAGTATCATGGTAGACTTTAGCATGGCTACTGATGAAAAGGTTTCATCATAGTCAATACTTTCCTTTTACTATAACCCTTGTTACTAGCCTTTCTTTATAGGTAATTACATTACCATCCATGTTAGTTTTCTTCTTGAAAACCAACTTGCATCTTATGGGCTTAATCCCATCATGGAGCATCAATCAAGTTCCAGATTTGATTTTCGTATAATGAATCCATCTCTGAATTCATGGATATAAACCATTTATTAGACTTTGAGCCTTCCATTTCCTCCTTTTAAGTCTTAGGCTCATCATCTTCCATAAGAAAGATGCTCTTATCATCAATGATGAAATAGCTGTATCTTTCAAGAACAATTGGAGCCCAACCTAACCTATTCAATGTTGGTGTTATATTATGTTGTTCTATACATACACTTTCTTATATAATAGGTGTAGTTGATTGTTTGTTTATTCTTCTTGAGCACCCAGCTCAAGATTTCTCCCATTAGCTTTCGCAAGTATGTGTTCCTTCTCTAGAACTAACCATTCCTAGAAATAAGTACCTTTTGTTCCTTGGGAACATAAAAGGTATAACCCATAGTCTCCTTAAGGTAAACTATAAATAGTCACCTATCAGACTGAGCACCCAGTTTATCTGAACTTATCCTCTTTACATATGCAAGACATCCCCAAATTCTTAGGTAAGAAAGAGTTGGATTATTACCGTACAACATTTCATACAATGCTTGATCAACTGATTTTAAGGGCACTCTATTTAGAATATAAACTATGGTCTCAAGTGCATATCCCCAAAAGGATATGTTGAGTTCTGATTGGCTCATCATGGATCTAACCATATAGAGTAGGGTTCTATTTCTCCTTTTTAACACTCCATTGTGTTGGCGTGTATAAGGATGTGTCTATTAGGATAAAGAACCATTATCCCTTATGTAATATTGAAACTCTTGGCTTAAGTATTCACCACCTCAATCAGTTTGAAGGGTCTTGATACTTTTACCAAGCTTTTTCTCTACTTCAATTCTGAACTCTTTGAAATTCTCAAAACTTTCAGACTTGTGCCTCATAAGGTACAAATAACCATAATGTGATTTGTCATTAATAAAGGTTATGAAGTAGACAAAACCTTCATGTTTCTTAACACTCATTGGACCACATACATCAGAATTTATTCTTTCTAAAGTACTTGTTTCACACTGACCCTTTCCTTTGAAAGTTTTCTTTGTCATCTTTCCTTTCAAACAAGGTTCGCATACCCCATAAGATTCCTTTTCCATTGGGCCCAAGTCTCCATATTTACGTAACTTTGTTAAGCGAGTCTCATTTATATGGCCTAGATGATAATGCCACAAGTATGAAGATTTCTCATTATCTAACTTTGATTTCTTAGAAATATTCATACTAAGAATTTTAGTTTTAATATCTAGAATATAAATGCCATTCAAACACATTCCACAAGCATAAAGCATATTATCATGTTGAATTTGACATTCATAATTAGAGAACAAAACTTCAAATCCCTCTATTATTAAACATGCAATAGAAATAATATTCTTACTAACGGTAGGAAAATGAAGGCTATATGTCCCTACAGTTGTTGCAGTAACCCGTGTTCCATTTCCAACTCTTATGTCCATTTCCCTCCTTGCAAGCCTCCTACTATTCCTCAACCCCTGCATAGAAGTATAGATATGAGTACCACAACTGGATCCAATACCCATGTAGACTCATAAGGAATTGTAGAGACTCTCTCTATCATGAACATACCTGAAGTATATGTCTCACTTAGCTTCTTCTTCACTTGTTCAAGAATCTAAACCTTGCAATCCTTCTTCTAGTGGCCTGATTTACCACATCAGAAGTAGACATTTGTAGTTCTTTTCGTACCTTTCTTCTTCTTACTAATTTTCTTCTTGGCCCTCAGACCCTTTCCAAAATAGGACCCACCCTTGGAAGTTTTGATTTTCTCAACCAAAAGAAAAGCCTTTAGATCCATTTGAATCTTAGGCTCTACTATTTTTAGCATGTTAACTAACTCGGGCAGGGTAGTGTCAATCTTGTTCATAAAATAGTTAGTGAAATTTATGAGTAAATATCAATTAGTGAAGTAAGAATGAGTTCTACACACAATTTGTGATCCATCACAAACCCAATCGAGTCAGCTTCTCTTATAACCTAACAATTTAAGAGTATGTTGAGGTGCTAAAGTGCCAACATGCATCTTTGTTCCAAATAAGAATTTTGACATAACAAATCTCTCGAATCTATCCTACTAAAAAAGAGCTCTCGAAGATGGAGAATCCTTGTATCTAAGTCCATACTCTCATGCTGTTTTAGAAGCTCAAAATTCATGGTTGCCAACATTATATATGCTACCATTTCATGATACTTTATGAGATTCTCCAATGCCTCATGTTCATTGGCATTAACATCATGTTTGTCAATAAGGGGCTCCTCTAAAACATAAGCTATCCTTTCGAATCCAAGGGCTATCCCGCCACCTTGAACCAATCAGTAAAGTTCATCTAATTTTTTTTTCAAGAATTGAGTGAAGGTGTATGTTTGGATTCATTGGTCAACCTAGATATAAGATAGAAATCATTTAGACATTAGTATATGAACATGCATTTAACATAATGTCTTTAATTAAACACATATTTCTTACTATTTTATTAACATTCAAATAGCCCCTTCTATTGAATTCGGGAAAATAGGGTCAAACCATTTTTCCTTAATAGGTAGCATCCATAACCCATCTAATATGACCCTCACTATAACAGGTTAAGCCATAATAGATAGCCATGGTTGGAACCCGTCCATTTTCATTCTATACAATTGCTAGTCCATTTAAGTTCTCTTTCTTGAGATATGTGTAGCCAATTGTACAAAACTCCTCAAATATGTCTGCAATCCAACATTAGCTTCAATGATATAGATAACTAACCCTTTTTGGTTAAGGTTTTAACCCTATCTAGTCTTATGGCCAAGCACATGTTAAGGGAAAGAATGTTGTACATGTTCTTACATATGTTAATAAGGTTTGTTTCACAACTTATGATATGAAGATAATTTACCGTCTTAATATTGATATAGGAATTTTATTAGTGCCACTACCCTCGCCCTATTCTAGGACTTAACGATGGATATGATTATGATAATAATAATTCCTAGCTATTTGGAATTATTAATCTTAGGGATCATGCTCAAGACTAGTACATCATAATCATTCCATTATGCTAAGACTCCACATAGCATGAAAAAGTAATAAGGTTCATATTTAAGCTCTTGCACCTATGTCTATAAGTTTTAATTTCACAACTTAAACTATTGTTGTAAAATCATATGTGGAATCCAATACATATACTAGAAATCGATTAAGTCATAAAAGTCCCTTTGGTATGCTTGAACCTAATATCGATGGAGATTTCCATGTAAGTGAGGCCCTCTTAAAGTAAATGAGCAAGCAAGTCCAATCCTTGCCAAAATAACCGTGGACACTTTGATTTATTATACCATATGAAATTATGATTAATAGATTTCATTCTTTTGATCAAGTGAAGTATTGGATGACCCTCAATTTAAAGCATTTACACGTGTAGTAAAACATTATTAATTATATGATATTCACCTAAACTAAGTTTGAGCAAAACCTTAATCTAGTTATCGCATCATTTTTAATATAGGATTTAAAACCTAAGTCATGCATAGCATACTTTAAATAATTCATTAAAAATCATGTTTCATATATTATTATCAATCATGCATAGTATATGGCAAGGTTTGATACTAGTGATGGTTAATTAAGGCAGTTAATGAAAATACAAACTAGCATGGTAGAATTTCAAATCATAAAATTAACCCTAGAGGAACTACTAAGAATGGCATGATTGACATAATCTCAATTGAATCATTGCATAGATGCTTTTGGTTTATAAACTTATTAAACCAAACCTAGCATCTGGTTTAGAGCATTACTAGTTTATGTGTTCCTTCCTTTAGAATGGTGCATCGACCCCTTAGAATAATCGGATATCTCTCTGTTAGCACAAGCCTCTAAATTAGGATTGCTTCTATGACAAGTCCTCACGGACTTCACTGACGAACACCTCACGTAGAGGGAGAACTCGTTGGCTAACAAGTGACTGCTAGACTACTCATAGACCAACCTGAAAATAAGTGCTCAGGCTCTTTTCCAAAATAGTAATAATCCTTTAGAAGAATTTTTGCAAAATTTTATAGAAACTCGTGGATGATCTTTCAAAAACTCGTAAGAGAAAGGAGTCAAAATTCAGAAGGAAAGCTGAGCTGAAGTGAGTGTAACTAAAGGGGAAGGGGGTTATTTATAGCCCAAGTTAAGCAAAATTACTCCACTTGAAAGTAATGTGGGATTGGTGATTTCTAGCAATCCTACACACGGACTGCACTTGCCTACGTGCTACTCCGCAAGAATCTCATAGAGCAATGTTCCGCGCAAGGCAAGCCCCGCGATGGGCTTGCCAAGCTAGTAGTGCAAGCTTATGGGCCTTTGCAAGTGCTGCTCTCGCAGCAATCGTGAGGCCTGCTTGCGGACTCTCCCAATCACTACCCCGTAAGTGCTTCTTGTGCTTGCGTAAGCTTACCTCTCGGGCCCTTGGGAGATTTCTTGCAAGGCTCACTCATGAGGTTTCCAAAACCACACTTTGCAATTCTCTAGCTCTGTTAAACTTTTCCCATATTTCTTAGTATACTAGTTCGACCAAAATTGGTCCATCCAATATAATTTGACTACATTCTTATTCTCGGTATAAACTTAGTCTATATGTTCTTTATTCAGTCCGGTGAAGGCCTAAAGCCGCTAGAGGTTGACCAAAACTTGGTTTCCCATCCAAAAACCTATTGGCTTAGTGTTCCAGATTGATATGGAAACTGTAGTCGATTAAATAGGCTTTCTAGCAAAGCCATATGATCCCCCAAAACTTAGAACGTCATGTGCTTGTGACTTGATCTGATTCTGCAATAGTAACTAGTACAATACACTCCTTCCATCAGTTTAAGTATCAACTAGTTTATTAAGCACTGATTAAGTGTTAGCTAATGTAATAGTTGTAGCTATTCCGGAATTAGACTTGTTCACGGAGAACACCACTCACCTTTATGTATTGAGATTGACTAAAAACTCGTTCTATCAATCTTATACTCTGATCAAAGGCTTATGAGTGTGTCACTTCAACAAGAAGCCTTAAGGTTCAACTACCATTATAACACTATATCAAGAGTAATGGATCCCATCTTGACTACTCCACTTACTAACGAACGGTCATCACCATACCTGTAATCACCTATATTATCCTAATCTAGGGTATGAATAAGTATGACCCAAATTATAGCAACTCCCATACAAGGTAACCAGTTTCTCAAGTTTAAGGATACTCGTACTACTACTATAATAAGACGTAACACCAACACATGGATATAGTTATTTCTGAATGTTTGTCTTATAACATTCTCCAATATATTACCTGAATAAATTCATGTGTTAACTCAAGGTATCACCTTTAGCTCTTGTGATCGGTTACTTGGATTCCATCCAAGGAGTAAGCCTACACATGTTAATCTGTCTACTTCATTGATGTCCAGTATGAAACTATGACTAGGGATATTTAGACTTGTCATAGTAACATGTGTGTGTAGTTTTCACTCCACATAGTCCCACTATATCCTTGCACTTTCATATTTTGAAATAGCCACAAACTTTGTCTTATTATATTAATGAATATACACACACACACACATACATAATAGCATATATATAATACCACCAACATACATAATTAGAAATAATCATCAATATATAACAAAGATGCCTAATTATTGATAAACAATAATCTGAAACTATTTGTACATGGATGGCTAATAAAGACATATCACAATAATTGCCTCTAGGGTATACATCATTCCTAATAGCCATTTGATGTTGTGTAGCTCAATTTGCATCTTCAATTACCTTCCCCCCTTTGTTATCTGCTCTGCCACCAACTAGTTAAGACAGACATAAGAGGAGTTAATATCTTGCTGAAACATCTCTTACTTACCAATGATTGCTGGTGAAATCTTATTTATTAGCTGCTCCCTACCTGGCTATGATAGGACTTCTTGCTCATTAAGCTCTTGTAATAGCAAAAGATTACATATGGTGAGATGAGCAATTTGATTAAATCCCTAGCATGAAAACTATTGAAAGCATTGCAATAAACCTCTAAAATCCACTGTAGAAAGGGAAATCTTTAGTTTACCTTCCATGTCAATGATCCTAGGACACATAGGATTAATAATCTTAGAGTAATAACCTATGTCCTTTACATCATGCTCTCTAGTCTCTGCCAATTGCACTCTTGAATGAAGCTATTTGGGAAAGCACTCTTGATATCCATTTAAATAGCTTGAAGTTCATATGGGATACAAAAGTACAAAGAATCCTAATTGCTTCAAGATGGGCTAGTGGTGCATAGTTCTCATCGTAATCGATTCCTTCTTGTTGATTGTAGCCTTAAGCAATAAGCCTGGCCTTATGTTTGACAAAAATGCCATCTTCATCAAGCTTGTTCTGGAAAACCCATTTGGTATCGATGATTGATTTCCCTTTGGGCTTACAAACTAGATCCCAAACTTCATTGTGCTTGAACTGATCCAATTCTTCTTGCATTGTGATCATCCAGTAGTCATCTCCTTCTAAATCTTCAAACTTATTGGGTTTAATCAATGAGATGAAAGTTTGATGGCTCATCATCTAGTTGATCTGACCTTGCTTCATTACTGGATTATGAACATCATCAAATGCTCTTGATTGGTTGATTGCGATGATTTCTAATCTCCCTTGGAAAACTCAAATCTACAATGGGAGTCTCTATGCTGGGTTATTGAGGTTGAGCTTGATCTTCCTCATCATTAAGTTGATTAAAAGATCTTCATCAGCTTTAACTTCCTCAATTTCTGTCTCTTATGTTGGGTTGGGAAGCACAGAAAGTGGCATGCTAAGTTGATTTTCTACTTGGATTATTCCTTCATCTTCATCAGATGGATGTCAACCTACATTCTTAGTTCATTGAAATCTACATGCATAGAATCCTCCAAAATACCGATTCTCTTTACATATATTCTATATGCCCTGCTATTAGTTGAGTAACCCAAAAATAAGCCTTCATTAGCCTTTGGATCAAACTTACCTAGCTGCTCCTTTGTACTTAAAATAAAATACCTACAGTAAAAGGATTTGAGATGACCAATCTTAGGATTGCGTCCTCGCCAAAGCCCATAGTGTGCTTTCTCTAAAATTGGGTAAATTAAATCTTGACTAAGGATATAATAAGATGTGTTAACAGCTTCTCCCCAAAATAACTTTAGTAGAATGTTATCACTCTGCATGGACCGAGCCATCTCAACTATTTTTCTATTCTTCCTTTCTACAACCCCAATTTGTTGAGGCATATAAGCAACAAAAAAGTTATGGTCAATATCTTTCACTAGATAGAATTCTTCGAAATGTAAATTCTCGAATTCACGTCTAGAACACTTTGGATTCTACAAATTTTAATTCCTAGTTCATTCATTATCTGGTTACTGAGTTTGACAAAAAAACTCATTTTTTCATCTTTGTTACTCAGTAAGACTACCCATGTGAATCTCATGAATTCATACACAACCACTAAGGAAAATCTCTTTCTACCATACTCATAGGTTGAAGAGGGCCAAAAAGGTTCGGGTGTAAGAGCTCCAACAATCTCTTAGTTACTACATGGTTAATTGATCTAAATGACTTTCTAGCTTACTTACCAAGTTAATAAGCTGAGCAAAGGATATCTTTCTCGAAGCTAATACTGGGTAAACACACAATTAATTGCTTTTTGGCCGATTTGGATAGAATTTTTATATTTATATGAACTAACCTTCTGTGCCTAAGCCACGAACTATCCTTCTTATATACAAGAAAAACATTATAGGAGCTAGGGGATAAATCAATCATATACACATTATTAATTCTACCTTTGTCACAACCTACTATGTTGAACATAACTTTTCTGCCTTTGTCACAAAGTTGAGCTATGCTAAGCAAGTTGAACTTAAGTACTTTGACAAGAGGAAGTTCTTCAATTGAAGGAGAAACACTAATTGTGCCACTTCTAACAATCTTGCCTTTTTTATTTTTTCCAAAGTTGACAATCCCATTTCTTTTGCACTTTAATGAGATGAACTAAGTTTCATCACCTATCATATGCCTTGAGTAACCACTATCTAAATATCGCATTTTAGTGTTATCGGTGGATCTCAGGCTCACCTAAAAAATGGTTACTTTTTCTTAGGTATCCATGCTTTTAAGCTAGGTCCTCCTTTATTATCAATGCTTAAATTACTCCAATCATACTCATCATAATAACAATTTTTATGCCTCCACAAGACAATCGCATGTCCATCCTTCCCATAAAAGCCACACACCACTTTTGGTTTACTTGGCTTGCTTTCCTATGTGGAGAAGATTTCTTTCCCTTTTTAGAATTGTAAGTTTGGTAACTCTGAGATGGACTGTGGGCTGGAGGAGGAACCCATTCCTTCTTCAAAGATGTTACCTCATAAGTTAACTCATCTAATTGTTTAGTGTGTTTGTTGTTATATCCTTCATGATACTTAGCTTTTTCTTAAAGAAAGCGGATATCAAGGGATAAGGAAGCAATAATGTCTTCCTGATCCTCACTAACCCTTGATGTTCTTTATCGACTTATTGGTCAGCTTCATAACATTAAAGAGTACCTAGGCGAATATTCAATTAACAAAGGGATTTTAGAATATACCTCAACTTGGGTGTTCTTCCCTTTGTTTCTCTCAGCATTTGATAGTGAAATGGTTACCATTTGAGGCTGATACTGAGCTCTCACCCTTATCTCCATCAATCACCATCAAGCAGAGGTTAGCAGAATCGATTGCTTCTTTATTAGATGATGAAGATTCTTCAGAGTCGCTCCATGTGGTAGTAAGTGTCTCATTTTTTCCCAAACTTCTTCATCAATCAATCATTCTTTGATTTAAGATAGGATGATTGGATGTGACCTTTTTCTACATAGCTAAAGAACTAGATGTCTTAATTATACTCTTTTTTTTCCTTCCTCAACTCCTCTTCTATGTTGAGTTGGCTTATTTTTGCGAGGAAATTTCTTCCTATTGAATTTCTCATCTTTCTTCATGAAGTTCTTGAATCTTCTAGTGAGATGCACTATTTTCTCATCCATATCATCCTCTATACTCTCGTCGGATGAGTCAACTTTTAGGATAATAGCTCTGCCCTCCTTTTCCTTGCCTTTGATCTTCTTGTAGTCATCATCATATTTCCTCAAGGACATTTCTTGAGTTATCTAGGTTCCTATTAGCTCATTATAGCTATAGGTATTCAAATCATGAGTTTCCTTGATCACACTCTTCTTAACTTCCCACTCCTTGGTGAGAACTCTAAGGATCTTATTCACCATGTCTTCTTCGATGAAGTCCTTACGTAGTCTCTTGAGTTCAGTAATGATATTAATGAATTGGGTATGCATGGGTTGAATACCTTCATTGGAACCCATTTGGCATAGCTCGTACTCCTGAATCATCAAATTTATCTTTGACTCCTTCACTTTGTCAGTCCCCTCATAGCTGACTTCCAACTTCCTCCATATCTCTTGTGTTATCTCACACCTTGAGACCATGTTAAATTATAAAAAATTTGTTGCATAATGTAAGTAATTGATTGATGCCACATTCTCCTTAAGGAGCCTCAGGCCAACATTATCATAATCCTCTGTGTTTACTACATGTTCCCCATTCCTAATAATTGTAGGAATAATAGATCCTAATCAATAGCTAGCATGCTTGCATGCTTTGCGATTGTATGAAGTTTTTCATTCTATTTTTTCAAAACGTGTAATGCTGGCTATCAAAGAGTGGAGGCTTGGTAAAAAACATTCTTTCTTTAAGAAGTGTAGTCTAGTCATGACTGGAACTGTAGGAGGTATTAGTTAAAACCATCGGATCTTTATACTCAAGATGATTAGTTATTAAGTTGAGTAACTACTTAGATACAACTTTTTGTCTACTTTTGCTTTAATAATCATGTAGAGGGGGGTGAATGTAGATTGACTTGTTCTTTTTATATTTTAAAACTGATTGCCAAGTTATTTTACATACATGCTGAGTGAACTAAGCTTAGTGCAACTTTTCGAGTAAAACTATAAACTACTCAGCTTAAGCTGACTTATAGAGAGATGATGAATGAGCTCGAAAACTATTAAAGATATAAAAGATAAATTAGGATAGAAAACACTTGAGCTTTACCTTGTGGTTTAGCCCTGAGATTACCTCCAGTCCCTTGATTTTTGTTAGCTTAAATACATTGGTGTTTCTTTCCTTATGTAATCGGAGAAGCCTTTAATAGTGGGTAGACTGATTACACAAAGTACATTCCTTTCTAACTACCACTGAAGCTTAGTTTGGGTACCCTTCCCAAACTGACTCACTTAGATAATTGAATAAATTTGAAGAATAAAGGATTTCAACTTATAATGATGTTGAATCCTTTACAATGAATTAGCTTAACTAGATATCGAAACCTATCTATTATCTCTCCTAAAAACTGATTAAAATTGATTGTTTGCTTTGGGATTACTTGAAATGGAATTTCAAATGATGTGAGTGCTTTAGCAAAGTTTCAGCTCTAGGATTTCAAGGTGATTCACCAAGTTGTAAACATCTACTCTAGGCTCTATTTATAGTCATAGAAGTTTGGAAGTAGCCATTGTAAACTTCTCATCTTGACTTGATCTTCAAAATCTCTTCTCTTCACAACTTTTTAATATGTCCATTTGAAACATAGTTTAGGATATTTAGAGATAGCAATTTTGAATGTTGAGGTGCGAAATTAATCCGTTAATATTCAACTCGACAATAACTCAAATATCTTCAAGAAAATTTATTTGAGAGAGGCACGCGAGATGCAATATGGAGATTTGCATTTGGTTGCTTTGTTGATGTTGCAGATTTACGCAATGACATAAAAAATAGCATGTCAGAAAATACCTTCTTGACTTGGAAGCTAGTTAGGTATTTCCAACCTTTTTTAATAGGAAAATCCTTAATTTGCTTATATGTCTCTCCCTCTTCTTTGTGGTAAATTAGAAAAGGTCATCCAGAATTGCCTATAATATTCTTCTTCTTGTCTTTGCTTGAACTCTTAAGAGTCATATTGAATAAAAAGAATATGGAAAATTCTTTGCATAAAGAGTTTTTATTTTAAGAAAATATTGTAAGAGAATGAAAATGTTTTTCTTTCTTAGATAGAAGAGAAATCAGTTTTAGAGAAGGAATATGACTGTTGGGAAGATTACATCTCATAAAGATGTGATTTGATAAGCCAAAACTGGTAAATAAAGAATATCACCATTTAAAAACAAAAACTAGCCTTTATCGGTAGTTTTATAGCATAAGGAATCTCAAATTATCTTTCATTTGCAAATAAAAAATTGCAAAATTTTTACAATTATGACTTTTTGAAATCACAAACATAATATTTTTAGGGCAAAAAGTATAAACATGACTAGAATCGCGATCGTGAAAAGTCAAAATATTTAGATTGCTGACGTTGTAGAGGAGCATGAGGATACTGGAAATATGACGCATGTCAGAAGATGCCTTTTTGCCTTGGACGCTTGTGAGGAATCTCTAACATTCCATACTTGACACCTTTTAGTTGTGAGGACCACATGAATATCCTTTTAAATTAAACGCTTTTTACCTGAAAAGCACCAAAGGAATATTCAATCTTCCACAGACAGAGTTAAAAGCATAAGTGTTATAAATATTCCAAGCATCAAAGATTACTTAGCGTTTATTACATAAAAGCTACTCAATGTAATACTTAGCTTACCTCAGCTTTTCATAATCTAAGCAAAATCTTACTGTAAAACTCAATAAACTGAGTTGTTTTCCCTTAAACAAACTCCAGTGAACTTTGTCATATTAAGAGTCTACTTAGTAATTAATTAATTTCACTATCCTATACAGTTTGTCATTTCAAAAATGTTTTAAGTATTGTGAGGTAATATTAACTTGGGTTCAACAATCTCGCCCAATTTGGAATAGATAACAAACTAGGAAGCACTAGTACTAAAAAGGCTATTCGGGACGGTTGTTTTTGGCTTTTCCGGATGGTTTTGAACCGTCCGCACAAGCCGTGACGTGATTGATCAAGCTCTAATGCGGACGGTTCTAAACTGTCCGGAATAAGTAGCATTCCGATGGTTCGTAAGAGAGAACCGTCTAGAATGATGTATAAAAAAACCATATTGCTGTTTAAGGGCAATGCAGACGGTTATATTATAAGAATCGTCCGTAAAGAGCATTTAGGATGGTTCTTGAGAGAGAAGTATCGGGAATGCTATATAAAAAAACCATATTGCTGTTTAAGGGTAATACAAACGGTTCTATTATAAGAACCGTCCATAAAGAGCATTTAGGATGGTTCTCTAAAAGGAACCGTCCTAAATGCTCTTATTTAAAAATTATTTAAAATACTTCATTTATGAGATACGTAGCTAAAATTTAGATTAAAGGGAGCCATATGCTGTAGTTTATTAATGTCATTAACCTGTAATGTATGTTATTATTTACATGCAAATAAAGGAAATAATTTTATGTAATTCAATACTAAATCTAGTAAATTTAGCAGAAACTGGATTTAGCTTGGTAAGTTAGTAACATGATCATT
>CATIWQ010152717.1:0-27158 GCA_949673415.1 Euphorbia schlechtendalii
ATTAATAGGGTAGCGGGTGGTTGCATCCCCCGATTTTTGAAGCCTTGTAATTTTCATTTTTCTGCATTTACTTTCCGCATTTACTTACGGTTTTGTGGATTGTTTATTCTTCCGCTTTGTGAATGGTTTATATTTCGCAATTTGTGAATCATGCATTTAACTCCAAAAATGACATAAGTGCGAATATGCACAATTAAAAGAAAATGATTTTCTGTAGATGTAATTTAATGTGATCCAATAAGAAATAAGCAACTTATCCCGGACCTAAATCTCTGTGTCTTGGTGGGCCGTCCCTCGGACGTTAAGCCTCACAGGACTCTAATTCCTAGAAAGAGCTAATCCAGGTGGCGACTCCACACTGAGAGATGGCGGATTCGGGTTCGAACCGATCTAAAATGTTTTCACCTTTTTCTCTTTTTACCCTTTTTTCCGGGTCCCAGACCCGGTGCCTTTCCTTCTCTTTTTCAAAACACCCCGGTGGACCGCGCCTATGAACCTCAGCGCGCTCTCGGCCCACCGCTCCGTGTCGCCCGCTCACAGCGAGTAGAAATCACGATCATGACATAGCTGTGACTTATGCTTTTCTTCATGATTCTTCTTTGCAACTTTACCGATCTTTGACAACTTCGATCCTAAGCCAATTCCTTGCATTCCATGCATCTTTTTGAACCTTTTCTCTCTTTTTGCATAAAATTCCATCTTTAATCATTTCACTCCCAAGATTCACCTAGTTTCTGCACTTGTATAAAAAAACAACTACATACCACGTGAAATCTTTTATATGAAGTATAAAATTACTCTAAACCATATCATTTCATGAGTAAACATATGAAGATAATAAGTGTAACTATACACTTATCATTCGCCATTTTATTGATTTTTTAGGTCTTAAGCTTTTGAGGAGCCTAGATGGCCTTATGTTTTACATTACAGATTTAGGTTTTAAGCATTTTGAGCCTCATAGAAGGCTTTATGTCTACCATAGAATTTTTAGGTCTTAAGAATTTTGAGCCACCTAGATATTTGATTATTAGGTTTAAGCATTTTGAGCCACCTGGATGGCCTTATGGTTTACCAATTATAGACTTTTTTAGGTCTTAAGCATTTTAGCCACCTAGATGACCTTATGTTTGCCATTTCAGAGTTAGGTCTCAAGCATTTTGAGCCGGATAGATATTTGATTATCAGATCTTAAGCATTTTGAGCCGCTTGGATGGCCTTATGTTTTGCCATTTATAGATTTTTTAGGTCTTAAGCATTATGAGCCACCTAGATATATTTAGCGCTTTTATTTCATGTTTTGTGCAATGTATGTTCAGTACATAAATGTGCACGTTTTGAATGAAACAACTTTTATTGAAAAAATTGAAATTACACCTGGGAATTTGACGCATCTAGTTATCTATCTCTTCTAGGGGGTGTCGCCTCTTTAAAAAATTCTATAAGAAAAATCCAGTGGGAAAAAGTCCATAGAAGGAAAAGAGTACGGCTGCCCGGTTCCTCTAAGAATTCTAGCCCCATAAAATGGCCTAAGTTTTGAGATGTTCGAAGTTCTTGGGACCTCTTTGCCCTCCATCGTCTGCAGTTTATATGTTGTGGATCCGATAACTTACGAAAATTTGTAGGGGCATTCCTAATTTACCCTAGCTTGCCTTTGCCTTCGCCTTCCCGCACTTGCAAGGCGGTGGCATCCTTGAGGACCATGTCACCTTCTAGGAGGCAGATTTCTTCCTCTTTTTTATCATGATACTTGGCAATCCTAGCCTTGTAGGCTGCCATTACAATGCCTCTTATGCGCTTCTCTTTTAAATCATCTAAGTGGTATCTTATGTTGATGTCATTTTCTTTCTCTATGTAGTTCTCCACTCGGTCATAGGGTGAATTGATTTCGATGGGTAAAATGGCCTCGACCCCATAAACCATTGAGAAAGATGTCTCTCCGGTAGATGTGCAGGGGGTCATTCGGTATGCCCATAAGATATTGACTAGCTCATCCGGTATACTCCTTTGTTTCCATTACCCTTTTCTTTATTCCTTGGCATAATGTTTTGTTAGTGATTTTTGCATTGCCATTAGTTTGAGGGTGGTGACCAAGCTGAAATGATTTTCAATTTTCAATTCTTTATAGAAGTTCTAGAACTTGCTTAATCTACATTGTGTACCATTATCAGAGATGAATCGGTGTGGTACTCCAAATCGTGCAATGATATTTTTCTTGATAAAGTCCAATATCCTCTCTAGCATGATGCTGCTAAGCGCGACCGCATCAACCCATTTTGAAAAATGATCGATGGCTATCAAGATCCATTTTCTCTGATTGCTTGCCTCTAGCAAGGGTTATGTTATGTCTATCCCCCATGTCGTGAATGGCCATACGGTTAAAAGAGGATGTTGAACCTCATGAGGCACATGGGATTTTTGTTCATGAATTTGGCACTGATTGTAGGATTTGATGTATGTTTCTACATCAAGGTTCATGGACTCCTAATAAAAACCGGCCAGGCTCGCTCTCCTTAATAATGTCGCAGCCACCTGGTGTGAGCCACAGTCTCTTTCGTGGAGTTCTTGTAGTATTTTGGCACCTTCTTGAGCTGTTACGCACTTTTTCCAAACATTAGAGTGTGATTAGCTATAAAGCTCTCCATTCAACAAGGAAAACCACACACACTTTTTCGTGGAGTTCTTGTAGCTTCTATCTTATCTTCGTCTGATAGTTTATGGCGGTTGATCATTCTCTTTTAAAGCTCTCCATTCAACAAGGTCCTGTTGTTCTATTAGCATATTTGTATCTGCCTCGTTGCTTGGGTGAGCAATTACCTCATACAGGAATGCAAGGTTTCTCCACTCATCTTTACAAGAAGCCACCTTGGCTAGTTTGTTCACCTTCTCATTTTCCTTCCTAGAAATGTGCTCAATCTTTTAGGCGGTTCCTTTTGACTCTAGTTTCTCTATCAGATTTCTTACCTTCGAGAGATACTTAGCCATTTCCGTGTCTTTTATTTCAAAATATGATTGATTTTGTTTTCTATCAGTCTCGAGTCACTCTTAAGCAGCAATCGATCAAGTGTTATCTTTCGGGCTAGCTCTAGCACTTTGAAGACCACCTTGTATTCTGCTGCATTGTTGGTTACAAAAAAAGCTAACTTAGCGATGTAGGAGAATCTGATCTTTTCGGGGCCTCGCATGTATACGTCGACTTCAGCTCCCTCGTAGGATGAGGCCCCGTCCACCAGGATTTCCCATTCTTCTAATTTGATATCTTTGTTCGATTCGAGTCTTGCAAATTCCACAACAAAATCTACCAAACTTGTGCTTTTATGGCTCTTCTATTTTCAAATCTGATGTCTATTAGACATGATGTATTCCTTAGAGGCAATTAGTGCGATATTTCTTTATTAGCTATAATGTACAAACAGTTTCGAATTATTAACAATAATAAAATGCATCTTTGTTACTTATTAGTGCTTTCTATTTATTGTATCTCACTGGTATCATATATGTTTAACAATGTATATGCACATTGATGAAACAAAGTCTGTGACTAATTCATAGTGTAAAAGTGCAAGGACATAGTGGGAGCTATGTGGAGTGAGAACTGGATAAACGTGTTACTATGAATAGTCTAAATATCCCTAGTCGTAGTTTCATTGAGATTGGACATTAATGGAGCGGATAGACTAGCATGTGTAGGCTTACTCCTTGGATTAGTTCCAAGAAACCGATCTCACGAGCTAAAGGTGGTACCTTGAGTTAAGACATGAATGTATTCGGTAATACATTGGAGACCGTCATAAGATAGACACTCAGAAATAACTACATTCATGTGTTGGTGTCATGATTTATTGCAGTAGCAGTACGAGTATCCTCAGACCTGAGATACTGATTACCTTATGTAGGAGTTTCTATACTTTGGGTCATACTTACTCATACCCTAGCGATCAGGATGATAAGGGTGATTACAGGTATAACGATGATCACATGTTGGTAAGCTGTGTAGTCAAGATGGGATCCATCGCTCCTGATATAGTAATATAAAGGAGATATACCTTAAGGCCCCTTGTTGAAGTGACACACTTATAAACCTCTTATTAGACTATACGATTGATGGAATGGATTTTAATCGATCAAGATACAAAAAGGCTGAGTGGTGTTCTTCGTGAACAAGTCTAATTCTAAGATGCTATGACTATTACATGAGCTGACACTTAATCTAAGCTCAATAAACTGGATGTTACTTAACTTGACGGAAGGAGTGTATTGTACTGGTTACTACTACAGAACCAGATCAAGTCACAGACACGTGACGTTCCAAGTATCAGGGGATCATATGCCTTTGCTAGAAAGCCCATTTGATCGTCCAGAGCTATCGAGTTCTATAATGGTCTAGAACACTGAGCCTAAAGGTTCCCAGATGGGAAGCCAAGTTTCGGTTAACCTCTAGTGGCTCTATACTTTGGCATCCTATGAGGTCACACATTTTTGGTCTTTATCGGACCATTTAAAGAACCTATGGACTGAGTCTGTACCTAAAATATAAGTTGAGAAATCAGTGAGAAGAATTATTAATTGATTTAATCAAATTAATAATTAATAGAAATAATGAAAAGATAGGGAAAAGGTTTCATGTAGCGAGCAAGGGATTTTTCCCGTTGTGAGTGGGCCCCAAACCAAACACGGGTTGTTTAATATAGGGCCTGCACGGGTTGGCTTGCAGGTTGCTAGTGTGCGGGGGCAGCCTGCAAGTGCTACATCAAGGCAGCACTTACGTGGCCTGTGCGCAAGCCCGTAAGCCACAGCTTGTGGCACAAGGCAACCCCGTAAGGGTTTGCCTTGTGGCAACTACGAGTCAACCCGTGGGTACCTATGCCCGTGCGGTTGACCCGCTATACATGGGATGGGATTTATCCCATCCCATGTAGAGTTTTAGGGGGAGTCTATCATTCCCCCTTTTCCTTACTTATAGGCTTCAAAGCCTCTCAATATAAAAAATACATACACACACAAAAAAGCTTTGAGCTTGTTTTCTCTCTGATTTCTACTCTCCTCTTCTTTTGTTGTGCTAGATCCTCCACAAGGTTCTCCAAATAAATTGAAGAGTTCTTTTAGAAGGCTCTAAGTTTAAGTGAGCTTTCGATTTTGGTTTTTGGGTTGATTTATGAGTGGTTTACCAACTGCTGTCAATCGACAGGTTCTACCTCTTCGAGGTTTTGGTCGGTGAAGATCTGTGTGGATCAAGTCATAGAGGCTACCCTACTTTGGAAGCTTGTGCCATCAGAATTGCTCAAAGGGAATGCCACTACCAAAAGAGAGATCAAGCACGAATCAACTAGTAATGCTTTAATTTTTGGATGCTAAGTTTATTTTATATGTTTTATAAACCTAAAAGCATCTATGGAGCATTTTAACTTAGATTATATCAATCATGGCATGCTTAGGAGACCCTTAAGTTTATTTTAAGTTTTTGAATTTTCACCTTGCAACCTATACATGTTCAATTATTGTCTTGATTAACCAACAGTGGTATCATAGTCTGTCTTTATACTATGCATGATTGATAATAATATGTTAAAATGTGATATTCTATGAATTGATTAACGTATGCTATGCATGATTTAAGTTTCAATTTTTGTTATAGAAAATAATGTGATAACTAGATTAAGATTTTGTTCAAACTTAGTCCAGGTGATTATCATATAAAATTAGCAATGTTTTATCACATGGGTAAATGCTTTAATTAAAGAGTCGTCCCATAATTCACTTAATTAAAGAATGAAATCTTTAAATCATAATAATTCGTGGTATAACAAATCAAAGTACCCATGGTAATTTTGGCAAGGAATGGTTGCTCATTCACTTTAAGGGGGCCTCTCCTACCTGGAAATTACCATCGGTATTAGATTCAAAGCGTACCCAAGGGATTTTTATGACTTAGTCGATTTCTTGTAAGGGAATCTATTCCGCATATGGTTTTACAAACGTGGTTTAAGTTGTTAAATTAAAACATGTAGACATAGGTGCAAGAACTTAAAAATGGACCTTATTTGTTTTGCATGCTATGTGGAGCCTTGGCATAATGAAATGATTATAATATACTAGTCAGAGCATGTTCCCTTAGAGTTAATAATTCTTAGTAGTGTGGGATTATTTTATCGTAATCATATTTATTGTATAAGACCTAGACTTAGGCCCTGTTCTCTTCACCTTCAATTTGATTCAGTTCAGTTCAGTTTAGTTAAGTTAAGTTAAGTTAAGTTCAGTTCAGGTCCATCAAGTTTAGTTCAGTTAAGTTAAGTTCAATTAAGTTCAGTTCAGTTAAGGTCTATTAAGTTCAGTTTAGGTTCATAAATTTTAATTTTAATAATGATTATTCTAATTAATATTTAAACCTAAAATGCAATTATTTAAGACTAAGATAAGGTTTTCAGTCCATAATATTGATAAAGGAAAAATAATTCCTATTGATAGAAGCATTGAGTTTGCATCAAAATTTCCGGATGAAATTAAAGATAAGACTCAGCTTCAAAGAATTTTAGGTAGTTTGAATTATATTTCACCCTACTTAAAGGACTTAGCTAAATATACTCCTATCTTATATGATAAGCTTAAAAAAGAACCTAAACCATGGACTAATAGTCACACAGAAGCTGTTAGATTAATAAAAAAGAAAGTTAATAACTTACCATAATATAATAATATTTTTATTTATAATCATAGTATTAATTAATTAGAAAATGTGATATGGGATAATAAAATAAAAATATTTATTAATTAAAACAACTATTACGTTTTTGCAATCCAATAATAAGTGATAATTTGGATCCAAACTACAATTTATTATAATAATTATTATTAGTTCACGTGTATTGTAACAATAATTATTATTTGAATAACAAAATTTTAATTAAATGAATTTACGTATTATTACAATTTTTATTATTAATGTTATTAAAATTGTTTTATTAATTATTTTATATAGGTAGTTATTAATAATATTATTTTTAATGATTGTTAATAATTTATTTATTTTATATTTATTGGATTTTACTATTATTTTAATAATTAATATGTTTATTATTAATTTCAATTAAGTTCAGGTTCGTTAAGTTCAGTTCAGTTTAGTTAAGTTAAGTTAAGTTCAGTTCAGTTAAGTTAAGTTCAATTCCATTAAGTTAAGTTAAGTTAAGTTAAGTTAAGTTCAGTTTAGTTCAGGTTTCAGAAGTTGAAGAGAACAAGGCCTTAAGCAAGACCAGTGGCACCAATGAAATCCTTACAACAATATTAAGGCAGAAAAATGTCTTCCAGTCAAAAGTCATGATGCGAGCCTTATTAACGGATGTAAGCACATGTACAACATGCCTTCCTTTAACATTTGTTTGGTCATGAGACTAGATAGGGTTAGTGCCTTAACCAAAGAGAGTTAGTTGTCCATATTATTGGAGCTAATGCCGAATTGGAACATATTTGAGGAGTCATACAATTGGGTACGCACATCTCGAGAAAGAGAACTCAAATAGATTAGCAATTGCAAGAGATGCAAAAGAATGGGTTACAACCATGGTTATATTGTTATAACTTGACCAGCAATAGTGGAGGTCATGATGAGTGACTATGGATGCTACCGACTAAGGAAAATTGGTTCGACTAAATTTCCCAAATTTGAATATAAAGGGCTATATAAATGTCGATAAAATAGTCAGAAAATATGTGTTTAATTAAAGACCTTATATTAAATGCATGTACATATACTAATGTCTAAGAAAATTCTATCATATATCTAGGTTGAATATGATCACTAACGAAAATACTCTCATTGACATTGCCCTCTTAATGACATCAAATATGATGTTTATATCTTCAATGAGTGGATTGAGATTGTTAGAGGAGTTCTTTAGAACTACAACCTGGATTATGTTCTAACTGATCCTAGTCCCAAACACCCTGCCAAAAATGCTTTTGCATGTGAGATGAATGATTACGAGGAGCATAAGGGAAATTGTGAGTTTGTGACAAAACTCATATTAAAACATATGCTTTCAAGGTATGCGCAAGTATACAAAGGGTTGGATCTCGCAACCATGATTCATCATCTCATATCAGTGGAAAGTGTAGAGAATGAACTATTCCACATTAGATTGTGGGGAGACACCTCAGTAATAGAGTTGGTTATAAACATTTATGACAACTCCGAGAAATTGAAAGAGTTGGGAGTTGAGTACAGTGAGCAGTATTTGAAAGAGATGGTATTGAGGGTATTACCCAATAAGTATGACTCCTTTTAAAAAGATGCTCAAGGAGTGTTCTCCCAACTGTACCTTGACTCAACTCTTGTATTTGCTCGAGATTTATGAAATTGAGTTTAAAAACAAACTCAAAGAGCAAGCCAATGCTAAGGACCTTAAGTTGAAGAAACTGAAAGGTTTAAAAGTCAAGAGAAAGCTCATGAGGAAGTTAGAATTAAAGAAAGAAAATGTTTCTCATGAAACAAGCTCATCGAATGATGATAGCTGTAGCTCTATCATCTAGAGGTATGTGTATACTAGAGAGTTTCTCAATAGTTCCCTATGAGTCTACTTGGGTATTAGATACTGATTGTGGTACTTATATCTATAATTTTGTGTTAGGATTGCGGAATAGTAGGAGGCTTGCAAAGAGGGAAATGGACCTAATAGTTGGAAATGGAGCATAAATTGTTGCAACAGCTGTAGGGACATATAGCCTTCTTTTGCCTAGTGGTTTATTTTTAGTTTTGAACAATTGCTATTATATTCTAGCTGTCACTAAGAATATTATTTCTGTTGCACTTTTTAGCAACAGAAGGATTTGAAATTTTATTTTCTCATAATAAGTGTCAAATTCTACATAATAATATTCTTTATGCTTGTGGAATATCTTTGAATGGCATATATGTTCTAGAAACTAAAACTAAAATTCTAAATATGAACATTGTTAAGAAATCGAAATTAGATAACGAGAAATCCTCATACTTATGGCATTGTCATCTAGGCTACATAAATGAGACTTACTTAACTAAGTTGCACAAATGTGGAGACTTAGGCCCAATGGAATGGGCTTCCTATGGTGTGTGCGAACCTTGTTTAAAAGGGAAGATGATTAAGAA
Organism: Euphorbia schlechtendalii; assembly: GCA_949673415.1. Classification (NCBI taxonomy): domain Eukaryota; kingdom Viridiplantae; phylum Streptophyta; class Magnoliopsida; order Malpighiales; family Euphorbiaceae; genus Euphorbia; species Euphorbia schlechtendalii. The sequence continues at coordinate 9,119 of CATIWQ010152717.1, forward strand.
AGCTTTCAAAGGAAAGGGTCAGCATGTCACTAGTACCTTGGAAATAAGACATTCCGATGTATGTGGTCTAATGAGTGTAAAACACATGAGGGTTTCATCTACTTCATAACCTTTATTGATGATTAGTCATGATATGGTTATTTGTACTTTATGAGGCACAAGTCTAAAAGTTTTGATGCTTTAAAAGAATTAAAAATTGAAGTAGAGAAATAGTTTGGGAAAAGTATCAAGACCCTTTGATCTGATCGAGGCGGTGAATACTTAAGCTTGTAGTTTCAGGATTATCTAAGGGATAATGGAATTTTATCCTAATAGACACCTCCTTCTAACCCCAATACAGTGGAGTGTTAGAAAGGAGAAATTGAACCCTACTCAATATGGTTCGGTCCATGATGAGCCAAGTAGAACTCAACAGAACATTTTGGGGTTATGCACTTGAGAGCGTAGTTTATATACTAAATAGAGTGACCTCTAAATCAGTTGATCAAACTCCATTCGACTTATGGTATTGTAAGAAACCCGCTCTTTCTCACCTAAGAGTTTGGGGATGTCCTACATATGTTAAAAGGATAAGTTCAGATAAGCTGGGTGTTAAATCTGATATATGTCTATTTATAGGGTACCCTAAGGACACTATAAGGTACACCTTCTATGATCCCAAGGAACATAAAGTTTGAGAGTATAAGAAGAGAGACTCCATATGAATGGAATGCTCTATGCCTTAGCGGTAGGGTCCATCATGTATGCTATGGTATGCACTCGCCTGACGTCTCACATGTGTTGAGCATCACGAGCAGATTTCAATCTGACCCAAGTGAGAAGCACTGGATGGCCGTTAAAACTATCCTCAAGTACTTACCCAGGACTAAGGATATGTTTTTAGTATCTGGAGTTGGTGATCTCACTTTAAAGTGATACACCGATGCGAGTTTTCAGTCTGACAGGGATGATTATAAGTCCTAGTCAGGTTATGAGTTTATGTTTAATGGAGGGGTAGTTGTTTGGAAGAATTTCAAACAGGATACGACTGTCGTTTCAACCATAGAATCTGAGTAATTAGCTACCTTAGAAGCAGCTAAGTAACCCATATGGATTAAGAGATTTATTGGTGATCTTAGTGTGGTGTCCAGCATTGTAAATTTGATAGCGGTCTATTACTTAGGCAAAGGAACCACAGTCTCATCACAGAAATGAACATATACTTAGAAAGTACCATCTCGTAAATGAGATGGTAGCAAAAAAAGATATAAGTTTAGAATACGTCCCAACGGATCAGAATCTAGGGGATGGGCTAACAAAACCAATGACTCAGGTTAAGAATGACCAACATGTTAATGAGTATGGTATGAAGCACATGGCTAATTGGCTCTAGTGCAAGTGGGAGTTTGTTAGATATGATGTATAACCTAGACACAATTACAGTAATATATCTTTATTAGCTATAATGTAAAAACAGTTTTGAATTATTAATAATAGTAATTAAAGGCATCTTTGTTACTTATTAGTGGTTTCTATTTATTGTATCTCGCTAGTATCGTATATGTTTAAAAATGTATATGCGCATTGATGAAACAAAGTCCGTGACTAATTCAAAGTGTAAAAGTGCAAGGACATAGTGGGAGATATGTGGAGCGAGAACTGCACATACATGTCACTATGAATTGTCTAAATATCCCTATTCGTAGTTTCATTGAGACTGGACATTAATGGAGCGGATAGACTGACATGTGTATGCTTACTCCTTGGATTAGTTCCAAGTAGCCTATCTCACGAGCTGAAGGTGGGACCTTGAGTTAACACATGAATGTATTCAGGTAATACATTGGAGATTGCCAAAAGATAGACACTTGAAAATAACTACATCCATGTGTTAGTGTCATGTCTTATTGCATTAGTAGTACGAGTATCCTCAGACTTGAGATCTTGGTTACCTTATGTGGGAGTTGCTATTCTTTGGGTCATACTTACTCATACCTTGGCAATTATGATGATACGGGTGATTACGGGGAAGATAAGTGTATAATTACACTTATTATCATGATATTTTTACTTATCAAATGATATGGTTTAGAGTCATTTTATACTTCATATAAAATATTTCACATGGTATGTAGTTGTTTTTTATGCAAGTGCAGAAACTATCTTGGGAGTAAAGTGATCAAAGATGGAATTCTATGTAAAAAGAGTGAAAAAGGTGCAAAAAGATGCATGGAACACAAGGAATTGACTTAGGAACGAAGTTGTCAAAGATCGGCAAAGTTGCAAAGAAAAATCATGAAGAAAAATACATGTCACGATCGTGACACCCATTCGCGATCGTGACTTATCATTCTTCCCAAGCAGAAAGTTGCTAACCAATATTCACGATCACGACTTGTATATCGTGCTCGGGACTTGTGACGGTTTTGGATAACTCTTCTCAACTTCCAACCATCGGATAAGAACGATCAATAGCCATCAACCACCATCAGCTGTCAGATGAAAAGACACCACTTAGAAGCAATCCAATAACGAAAAAGTGTCTTTCCATTGAAGATGAGGATGAAACTTTCCATCCAATCATATTGATGTGATGCAACCCTTCGCTAATGGACACGACTCTTTATTTGGATAGACGCAACCCTTCACACTCTATAAATAGGGTTTAAAATAAACCATTTTCATGCATGGAGTGTGGGTAATGAATAGTAGTGTGCGTGTATGACAGAGAGTGAAAGTTGTATAGATTTCACTACGTTCAAAGTGTTAGTGAGAAAAATGTATTAGTGATTCGATTCTTATTTCGATCACTAGATTTCACCATAAATTCAAATGATTGTTGTATGAGTGTAATTGCAAAGCACTTATCAATAAAATTTTCTGTTCTTCAACATTCATTTGTTCAATATTCACAAAGAATAGCATCCTAGTGGAGGTTCTATACGAGTCGCGACCGAATTCAAAGTAGACGCAGGAATTGTGGGACTTGACAACTCCCATTAAAGAGTGGATATGGTTTTATCAACTTTAGCTTTCACTTGCATACCTTAACTTTACTTTATTTTCTACTTATACTTTCTATTTCAAAATTTATTATATGTTTATGTGTCATAACGAGTATTTCATCTTGTGTCATTTATATTAATCAAGTTATATGCTTTCGAGTTAACTTTAAGATTGATTTCGGGGTTAACAAGATTGTGTATAATCACTAGGTCTGTTATTATAACGGTATTTAGTGAGCCAACATTTTTGGAGTGGTAACTTGTTAAATATGGCTATGTGAGAGTGACCCGTACTAAGCATAGTAATATTGTTATCCAGGTTCTTATAAGTGTCACAATTCATTTTACCCTAGAACTTGAAAAGTCATCTTATGTGTTGCTCTACGGTGAATTATTGAATATTTGGGTCTCTAGAACCGTTTTTGTTGAAGTTATCTAGTGTACAAAATATTCTTGATGATTTTGCATATTTTTCTCTACTATACTTGTTCTTAGGAAATATCTATATCATTTACATTTTCTCTAATCTGTTTATGCACCTGTCCATTCATCAGTCTATCATCCAAACCCTCTAATAAAATTATCTTATTTCTTTTATACCGTAACTCTAGTTGGTCTTAAGAACTGAATTCCTTCCCTGTGGCATCGATATCTTTTAAAACTACATCGAAACTATATACATGCAGTGGTCATCATTTTTCTATTTGATAAGCGGTATTGACAACACCTGTTCATTTTAGAACTTTTATCTTATCAGTAGAAAAGTGGGGAACAAGGTTTTGGGCAATGTTACCATATATAAGCCTATTAGAATGAGTATAGTCAAAGTCTTGCGATCACATACCTTAAGACTTTACTTTGTTTTCTACTTATATTTTTTATTTTGAAGTTTATGATATGTTTATGTGTCATAACAAGTATTTCATCTTGTGTCATTTATATTAATGAAGTTATATGCTTTCGAGTTAACTTTAAGAGTGATTTTGGGGTTAACAAGATTGTGTATAATCATTGGATCTGTGATTATAACGTTGTTTAATGAGCCAACATTTTTGGAGTTGTAACTTGCTAAATATGGCTATGTGAGAGCGACCCATACTAAGCATAGTATTATTGTTATCCAGGTTTTTATAAGTTTCATAATTCGTTTACCCTAGATTTAGATAAGTCATTTCATGTGTTGCTCTGCGGTGAATTATTGAATATTTGGGCATCTAGAACCGTGTTTGTTAAAGTTATCTATTGTTTGAAATATTCTTGATAATTTTGCATGTTTTTCTCTACTATACTTGTTCTTAGGGAATATTTATATAGTTTCCATCTTCTCTAATTATTTCATGCATCTGTCTATTCATCAGTCTATCATCCAAACCCTACAATATATCTTATTTCTTTTGTTCCGTAACTCTAGTAGGTCCTTAGAATAGAATTCCTTCCCTGTGGGATCGATATCTTTTAAAATTACATCGCAACTGTATACTTGCAGTTATCATCATTTTCCTATTTGATAAGCAGTACTGGCAACACCTGTTCATATTTAGAACATTTATATTATTAGTAGAAAAGTGGGGAATAAGTTTTTGGAGCCGTTGGCGGGGATAAGCCTTTCAGAACGAGTATAGCCAAAATCTTGCGAACAAGTTTTTGGCGCTGTTGCCCGGGAAGGTAAGTGCGTTCTAGAGATAAAAAATTTGGAGAGTACGGTACATTTTCCAATTATATCTATTTGTTTCTTTCTTAAACTGTATAATTTGTCTATCCTAACTTAGATGTGAAAAAGAATATGAAACAATCATCTTGGAGGTGATACGTCATATTATTATGTCTGAATTCTCGATAAATAGAAGATTTTCTTCTATTTTGCCTATTCGTGTTCATGACACCAATTCACGCTTGTGAATCCCTTAACAAAACTTTCTATTTCTCAAACCTTGTAAGTCATAATCGTGATAATTAATCACGATCGTGACTTATGCGAAAAGTGCAGCAGTTTAGCAGTTATTCGACGATTTTTCCTCCAAACTCTATAAATTGATATGAGATTGTTCATCATTTCTCACTTCTGAGATCTAAATTTCTTACCTTTTCAATCATAATTCAGTTCCAAATCTGAAACCTTCCCATTTCTTTCAAAAATTCTTTCATTTCAAAATGGTTCTAAAAAATAAATCCAATGTAGTTCCTCTATCAAACTTACAAGAATGGTATGAGGCACCATTTCCGATCCATTCTCATGAAGAAGGAGATCATTTTGAGATAATAAAGGATAGTGAATATAAAAGTTCCTACACCATTCATAGGAACAGTTTCATCAATCTTAGGGTTTTTTACAGGGCAATGTACTATCTCAGAATTCTGAACTTTGTCATTTATTCAAACATGTCTCTGAGGAATAGTGTGGAAAACTTTATGGAGATGTTGTTAACATTGGCGTGGAAGAACGATAAGAAGGACTACCTGGTTTATCGTCATCACGAAAAAGAATACAAGTTGACAAGGAAAGCATTGGATAAATATATGGGATTTCCAAAGGATTGCTACAACAAGATGCTTCCTGGATGGGATCCTTTACCAACATGAAACCACCTGACTGATGTGAGGGGATGACACGGATCGGTGGGCCGAGAGCACGCGGGATGAGAGGCGCGGTCCACTGGGATGTTTAAAAAGGTATCGGGTCGTAGACCCGGGAAAGGTTTTGGTAGAGAAAGCGAAAACATTTAGATCGGTCAAATATGAATCCACCGTCTCTAAGTGTAGGGTCGCCACCTGGATTAGCTCTGTCCAAGAATTAGAGTCCTTGAGGCTTAACATCCGGGGGATGGCCCATTAAGATACAGAGATTCGGGTCCAGGATAAGTTGCTTATTTCTTATGTTATCACATTATATTACATCTACAGAAAACTGTTTTAAATGTTCATATTTGCACTTAAGTCATTTTGAAGTTATTGTTCATGATTTAACGCGCATATGGAAAATAATAAAGCCATACATAAAGCGATAAATAAATGCGGGAAAGTAAAGATTAAAGATTACATAACCTCGGGGGATGCAACAGCGCGCCTAATATATTAATTACATTTCCCAAAAAAAATAATTAAAATGCGATACCCCGAAGGAAAATAAAATCCTAAGCATACATCTAACCTGCATCCATAAAGGTTAGCACGAGATATGGCACAATATTTGCACATATGTTCGATTTGATTTCGAAAAGGCCCTTGTGGCCTAATTAAAACATCGACAATTTAAAATTCTTGTTTTAAATAAAAATAATTCATTTTTATTTATACATATTTTGATCAATTTTTATTTGTGAAAATGACCGCATGGCAAAAAGTGAGGCCTGTTATCAGGGAATAATTTGTATTCCCTTCTTAGGTGTATTCTAATATGAATTAAAAAGAAATAAAAGATGAAGAAAAAAACTACAACATTTATAATAATAATAAATAAAATAAATCCTAGGTCCACATATAAAATAGAAAGAAGAAGCAGATGATGAGCATGGAATTCACAGTTCTAGGACCTCAGAGGCTTACCCTTTCGGCATGAATCCACTTCAGTCTATCTGTATGATCCTCGGGACCTTCCTCGTTCATTTTGATTTAATTGTCATTCGAATGGAAAAGTGAGTGTTTATTTATCCTTAAAGATAATCAGACTCGGGTTCTAAATTTGTTTTAGACCTGAGAATATCTGAGGATTCTTTAAAAAAAAGAAATAATAGAAGAATAGATGAAAGAGAGTTGATTTGAAAATCAAAAGTTTTGGAATCCAAATGTGTTTTGGATCCAAATTATTCAAGAAAATTTGAAAAAAATGTAGAAAAAGTCAGAATTATTTCTCTAGAAAAATATTATTTTTTTTGTGAAAATTTCTCCGTCATTGTTGAGAGAAAACTATATTTTTTGCCAATTTTTTCCGGTTCGTTTTTCGAAAATTTCCCTACTATTTATAGAAAAAATCCTGAAAATCCAAAAAAGGCAAGGAATTTTGGCAAAGAGGCTCATCAGAAAAAAGTCTGGCGAGGCTCCTCGCCAAATTTCTGATGAGGCCTGCCTCGCCAAAGTTTGAGGAGGTTGGCCATGCCAAAAAGCTTAGCGAGGCTCACCCAGCTCTTTGGCGAGCTTTGCCAAGATTTGGTGAGCCTCGCTAAATATAGGCGAGGTAGGCTCAGGATCCGGTTTATCATGGTGTTTTCTTAATTTTTTGTGTATTTTCATATTTTTTAATTAATTTTTGAATTAAAGGAAAATTTTTTTATACACGTCATTTTGAATTCAGAAACGAGGAAGATTCCCATTTGGAGATATATGGATAATTGAAAATTGTGTGATTCAAGCATAAAATCCTGAAAAGCCATCATCATTGAACGTGTGAGCTGGTACGAAATCCTGTGCTCGTAGTTGCCCCTCGTGTGATAATTGCTGGTTGTATAACTAGTATGATCCCACGAAATGGAGTGGAGGGATTGAGAATATACCTGACCAGTGTGGTTGGTGCCTTCTTTGTCCCAGATTGTAGATGACATGGGCTTTCCTTTCTGGCATCGTGTCTTTATAGGGTTGTCCGTTTCCTTCTTCGAATTCCCTAGATACTTGGTGCCCCTTATGGGCAGGTCGACCGTTTCTTTTTGTGGTGTCTCTTTAGTGGTCGAAAATCGTTTCTTTCTTCGATTGTGGTCATTATGTGCCCCTTGCGTATTGACCTTCGGTTGATTTTGCCCTTTGGAACTACCGGGGTAGGGTGCCTAAATCCATTTCAAAAGTGACCCTATTGAGATAACTATTTCTTTCTTCGGTTGGAAAATGAGACTGTTTCTTTCTTTAGCCATCGAGATAACCGTTTCCTTCTTTGGTTATATTTTGAATTACCTTAATAGGATGTTGACTTGTTTCTTGTGACAAGTCAGAGAAAAAGATAATGTTAATACATTTTACGATAAATGTTTTAATTATTTGATTGAGTTTATGCGAAGCAAAAATTTTTACCCCTTCAATCAAAAATTAAACATGATAAATAAATAAGTTTAATGGAAATTCGAGGATCTCCTGAAGAATGCTCGGTTGTTTTAGGAGGCTTTTGTGATTTAATGTTGACTTTAGGCTTGAGTGGGCTATCGTCCTTCTTGGTGTGTGTAGGTTTCGCAAGTGGAGGTGGAGTTTCTTGTTTACTTGGACGGTGTTACCCCAATTTGGCATCATCTTTGCTTGTAAATATAATGTATGCATGATTTTATGCATGGACAATATGCTCTATGTTTGTTTGTTGTACGTGTTATGGGCTTCGTTCATTGAGAAGCCTTCTCTTATGTTGGTGCGTGGTTGCCCTAGGATATGCATCATTGGGGATTCCATGGATGATTTCCTCAAAGCGACAACCATGAGTTCGTTGAATTAGATTCGAGTTCAGAGCTTGGATCTGATTCGAGGAAGATCTAGATGAGTCGTTGATCCCGCATTGTGTCGGGGATGCTTGCTTGGAGGCCATTTACCTAAAGTGTCGGAGGTATATGATGTCATGTACCGTTCCGAGGGAAAGATTATGAATTTGATATTTCTTTGCTTCTAATTTCTGCATAGATCACCCTTGCTGGTTTTCAATCTATCGAACCTTGTCTTAATTTTTTCCTGGACCGCCCTTTCAGGTTTTCAATCCAATAGACTTATTTTTATTTTTTCTAATTTTATTTTTTCATTTTTTGGATGTTTACTTGCGATATTCTACCATTGGCATGCAAGCAATTAAAATAAGCATATGCATAAAGATTCAACAAAAATGACAATTTCATTGATGAACTTAACAGGGGTATAAATGTTTCAAATGATTTGACTCCTGCCATTGATTAGCCCTCTCAGGTTTTCTAACCAATGTGGTTCTCTCGATGTCCTAAGTTTTGCCTGAGCTGTCCTTTTAAGGTTTTCAACTCAGTAGACTATTTTTTTTCTGTTTTGAAAAGAAGCCCTAATTTTTGCTCAACTAACTGAGTGTTAATTGACAAGCTAATTACAAATTTATTTTTTTGTTGGTACTGCTTTTTATCGATTTATTTCTTTCACCTATGCGTGATAGCAATTTTGTAAGACTTGGTTTATTTGGTAGATCGGTCGTCATCTATGTCCACGACTTCAATTGTTATCTTGTTTAGTGTTTCTGATCGATTGGTTGGTGCTCATGCCACTTTGCTGGCTTGAGTTCAATTGTTCTCCAATGATGGGTGGTATGTCGGAGATCAAATCTGTTAGCTTGATTCCATCAATGGTGAATGATTTTAGTTCAATGACGTTCCCTTTATGATGTAATGATAGACCCATAAGTGTTGGTGGGCTATGTAATGAAGTTGTTGACTTGTTCAACGACCTGAATCCTTCTTTGTGTCTTTGACATTACACCGGTGGTTTGACCTCAATTTGCTTTGTCGATATTTTGGCCTTTTTCTAGCTTTGATCATTTTGATCTTTACTTGACTGATTTAGTAGTCGATGGACTTTTCATGCTTGTTGATCCGTCTGTCAATCTTCCATCTTTGTAGGATAAAGCAAATGCTATCGGCGTCGTCTAAGTACATGTGTTGGTCTCTCACTTTCTCTCAAGAGTCAAATCATTTGAATTTATTGTAATTGTGGGGAATCCATTTATACCCAAATTAATTTCATGACATGATGTGTCACATGTGCTAAAAACATTATGTGTATGCTTATGAGAATGCGTGATAGTATTAAGCAAGTAAACAAAGTTCAATTTATTCAAAAATAATTCAAAAGCCTCGCGGGCAAAGTAGCTAAAATCAAATTTATTACATCATCAAGCATGGGTTATTCTAGCGCCCCTTAGATGTGTCCATGGATTCAAAGTGCTCCACCTTGTCCACCTTCTCAAACACTTCTTGATAGCTTGAGAAGATGTCCGATCCAAACTTGTTCCTATATGATGGCAGTGCACCGTCCAGAAGCTTGGTTATCATCTCTGGTATACTTAAGTGAGATCGAAGCCTGACCTATGTGGCCATCTAACACGCATAGTAGGATTTAAAATCTCACCCTTTTCTTGCCTTATAGCCTTCAGATGTTGCATCATGGTTTCCATCTGAGTGTTAAAATCGTAATGCCCCATCATAGCCTGAGTAAGGCTATTCCAATTAGTGGCTACGTCCAGCGAAAGGTGGCTATACCATTCATTGACTGGGTGGCCCAAGGTGATGACAAAGAGCTTAGCCATCATCCATTCACTAACCCTTAATGCCCTCATCACCTTTTGATAATGCATTAAGTAAGCGCGGGTCGCCAGATCCCACATGCTTTTCAAATTGCGGCATTGCAAAGTTTGGAGGTAAGCTGTCTTCATCCCTAATCATTGGTTATGCAGGCTATGTGTTCATGAGATGGCCACCATGAGTGGCCAAGAATTGTTGCCTCAATTCTGCCATGCCTGGTTGTTGGACGATGGTGTTCCTAGTGTTTGGATAGAAACCATATTGCCCCTAGGGATATTGAAAAATTAGGCAACTGAGGTGTTTGGAACTGTGAGGCAATTGACGTACTCTAACTGGGAATAGGCTGTTAGGCCATCCCTTGATAGAAAGGCTCTGGTGCGAATGTTGGCTACCCCATTTGTCCTAGTAAGAATTGGGAAGGATTGGTAAAGTTATATCCTGGCTACCCAATCTGAGCCTGATTCTGGTTCAGCTGACTTTGTCTTACCCCGAACTGATAAAAGGCAGTATGAGCTGGATGCATCGTATGGGAGGTGGAGGGTCTCCCTATTTTAGGCTAGCTAATTGGGCCGCCATTGTTAAGGGTGACTTCTAAGCCAGATACTAAATTCTGAGCTCTCCCGGCATGTTGGCGAATGAGTATAGCTAGCTGTTCGCTATTTGAAAAGGTATTCAAGGTAGTTGCGATCTCGGCACTCACTGACAATTGATGTGTCTACTGTAAGTTTTATCCCGTAAGGACAGGGGGATATTCTCCCACACCTTCTTCTGGTGGATTGGCATGAAAAACTTATGTTGAACTGAATCTGAATCAGAACCTGAGTCCTCACTTGAGTCAGTGTATGGAACCCCCTCTAGATTAGCCACGATTGGGGAAATGTAGACCAAGCGATGAGAAGACCTTTTCCAAGCCCCTTTGATACATAAGTAAAAGATCAAACTATGCATTTGAGATTCATGACACATGATGCGAGAAATGCGTGAGATGTTTAATGTTATGGGTGCATTCACAATGGGTTAGCATGTCATGATGCGAGATGAATAATATGTTTATCAATCCATTTGAAACAAACAGGTTAGTCATTAGGTAAAAATGAAAACAGGTGGAAATGAAAATCCAACGCCTGGGGTTGGATTTGAGATCTGTACGATGTCTGTGTGACATCGTAATGTGAATGGTGTATATGAAGTGACCAAATTATTGTGTGGTAATAGGTTAATAGTTTGAGATTTCGTATTATGACTAGGTCTCATGGAATGAGGAGGTTAAATTGATTTCGGGTAAGCAGTGTGACATACCGTAATGAAATGAGAACAACTACCATATGTAGCTATCTAATGAATGATTTGGTCATTTTGTCCAATTAGGGTGGAGTTTTGGATGCCTGTGTGGTCATCGCTATTTGAGGGTATGTGGTGATACATGAATCTTTTCCCCGTGCAGGCGGATGGTTCGGGTATTAAGCATATACTCTTGATGATTGGTAAGGTAAGACTTAAAAAGAGTTCACCCCATGTGGGCTTAGGTTCGGATGTTAGCAGGGACACCACGAGATATGGGAAAAATGATTTGGGTAGGTATTTACCCTGTTTGGGCTATGTGGTATGTGTGATTTCCCTATGCGGGCTATGAGTTGGATGTCGAGTGGACATCTCATAGGTAATTTGTGGGATATATTATTGCCCCTTGTGGGCTGAGTATCGAATGTCAAGTAGACATCAAGTAGTAAAATAAAAAATATATTTGCCCTGTACGAGCTAGTAGTTGGATGTCAAGTGGACATCTAGCCGAAAAGGGGTAAGTGATGTTTCATGATCTAATTGGTTCATGTTGTCCTAAGGTAACACGATCTCAAGTGTCGTCTAACCCTAGGTGTTTGTGACATCGATTTGGCATGAAAAAATGCTTATGTTAACATTATGTGTGCGTTCGAGTGTCTGCGCTAAGAGTCACGGTTAGCATGACATTTATACAATGATAAGTAGTAAACACATAGCATACAGCATGTAACGTTCAATCTTCCAACCATATAACTCCCGCGCATAGGGCTTTTGGCTAGTCTCCATCCTAAGTTTGGTTCATCTTAGTACCATGAAGATACTAAGGAGCGTAGCTGCAAGAAAATATAATGCATGGCCATTTGTTGGTAACACCCTAGGGAAAATGTCTATGGCTTATTTACATGAGGTTTGTAAATGGGTTGTTGATGTAGAAGGTTCTTGTTACACTAAAATATACTCCAAGCCTCTAACGAGGGAGGTACATGCGATATGGCAACAAGTGCTCCACCCACACAAGTGCTATCTTTTCTCAAGGAGGCAAATTAGTACAAGAGAAAGCTTCACGGTAATAGGGGTACCTTAGACTTACGGGCTAATCCCTTCTATTACAATACGAAATTATGAATATTTCATAATTAAGAGAAAATGGAAAATGTGATCAATAATTAATTTTCGGCACTTATCCAAGATTTAAAACCTTTGAAAAACAATTTTTTAGAGAGTCGACGCTGTGAGTGGACGACATAGAGCGATGGGCCCAGAGAGCGCAGAGATGAGAGGAGTGATCCACCGGGGTGTTTTAAAACGGTACCGGGTCGGGGACCCAGAAAAAGTTTGATAGAGGAAGAGAAAACGTTGTTAGATCGATCAATCCCTAATCGGCTATCTCTTTGTGTAGAGTCGCCACCTGGATTAGCTCTTTCCAAGAATTAAAGTCTTGTGAGGCTTAAAGTCCAGGGGATGGCAAACTACGACATTGAGATTCGGGTCCGGGATAAGTTGCTTATTTCTTATAGGATCACAGTATATAACATCTACAGAAAACTGTATTTCTTAATTATACACATTCGCATTTAAGTCGTTTTCGAGTTATTATGCATGATTCACGTATATTTGAAAGCAGTAAATCCATCCACAAAATAGTAAATAAGTGCGGAAAGTAAATGCGAAAAAGTAAAGATTAAAAATTACAAAGCCTCAAGGGATGCAACCGTCCGCCTAATCTATTAATTACATTTCCCAAAAAAAAAAATGCGATACCCGAAGGAAAATAAAATCCTAACCATACATCTAACCTGCATCCACAAAGGTTAGCACGAGATATGACACAATATTTGCACATATGTTCGATTTGACTTTAGTGAGGCCCGTGTGGCCTAATTAAAACATTGATTGTTTAAAGTTCTTATCTTAAATAAAAATGGTTCATTTTTTATTTACACATATGGTCAATTTTTATTAGTGAAAATGACCGCATGGCAAAATGTGAGGTTTGTTACCTAGGAATAATTTTTATTTCCTTCGTGGGGGTATTCTAGCAGATATCTTTATTAAATAAATAAAATAGAAACAAGAGATGAAGAGAATTATTACAACAACAAAATAATAGTGAAATATTTTCCTAGGTCCAAATGTGAAATTGAAAAAAAGAAGAATACAATAAGCATGAGATTAGTAGTTCGCTTACCCTTTCGGTGTGAATCCACTTCGACGTATCCGTATAATCCCCGGGAGCGTTCATCTTTCGTTTTTCAGTTGTGTTTATGTGGAAAAATAATTGTTTATTAACCTTAAAGATAATTAGACTCGAACTCTAAATTTGTTTTAGACCCCAGAATATCTTAGGATTTTTAAGAAAAGATGGAGAAAAAATGATTTGAAAATAATTAAATTCAGGATCCAAAAGTGTTTTGAATCCGAATATAATCAAAGAAATCTTAAAAAAATGAAGAAAAAGTCTCTAGAAAAAAATTATGTTTTTTGTAAAAATTTCTCCATCGTTGTCGAGAGAAAACTACATTTTTTGTGAATTTTTTCCAGTCCCGAATACTGAAAATTCCACGAATATTTATAGGCGAAAACACTTGAAAAATCCAAAAGGAAACATTTTCTGGCAAGGCTTGCCAAATATTCTGGCGAGGTTCGTTGGATTCTGGCGAGGGCAAGCGAGTCCTGATTTATTTTTTATTTTTATTTTTTTAATTTTATAAAAATATAAATAAATTAATTATTATCAAAATCTATTTTTTAAGTCTTAAAATTATAATTTAAGTCCTTAAAATAAATTGGCGACAAGCAACATTCCCATTCGAAGATTTCCGAATAATCGAAAATCATGTGATTCGAGGATAAATAAATGCGGGAAAGTAAAGATTAAAGATTACATAACCTCGGGGGATGCAACTATCCGCCTAATCTATTAATTACATTTCCCAAAAAAATAATTAAAATGCGATACTGAAAAAAAATAAAATCCTAGGCATACATCTAACCTGCATCCTCAAATGTTAGCACGAGATATGGCACAATATTTGTACATATGTTCGATTTGATTTCGACGAGTCCCATGTGGCCTAGTTAAAACATCGACGATTGAAAATTCTTATTATAAATAAAAATGGTTCATTTTTATTTACAGATATGTTGGTCAATTTTTATTAGTGAAAATGATCGCATGGCAAAATGTGAGGTCTGTTATCCGGGAATAATTTGTATTCCCTTCGGGGGGTATTCTAATATGAATTAAAAAGAAATAAAAGATGAAGAAGACAATTACAACATTTACAATAATAATAAATAAAATTATTCCTAGGTCTGCATATAAAATAGAAAGAAGAAGCAGACGATGAGCATGGAATTCGCAGTTCTAGGAGCTTAGAGGCTTACCCTTTCGGTGTGAATCCACTTCGACGTATCCGTATGATCCCCGGGAGCGTTCCTCGTTCATTTTGATTTAATTGTGGTTCGAATGGAAAAATAAGTGTTTATTTATCCTTAAAGATGATCATACTCGGGTTCTAATTGGGTTCTAAATTTGTTTAGACCCGAGAATATCTGAGGATTCTTTAAAAAAAGAAATAATAGAAGAAATAGATGAAAGAGAGTTGATTTGAAAATCAAAAGTTTTGGAATCCAAACGTGTTTTTGATCCAAATTATTCAAGAAAATTCACTACGCCATAGATGGCTTATAGTAATAACCAAAAACCGATGCATAAATTACTTAAAATGTTGCAATAGATACTAGGGAAACCGTTTTTTGAAAATTATGGGGTTGCTTTTTTTGCCGTGGCCATAGGTACCTGTTTCTACATTTTTTTGAACTGTAGCAATGTACATGTAATTCGATGCTTAAAGCACCTGTTGCAACATATCCTCCATCTTGGGCAATGCTATTTGGTCGTTGCGACAAAACCTTCACCATTACTGTTAACCCTCCGTCATTACTGTTAACGACCATTTAGTTCGAGTTTGCAACCCTTTTTGCCAAGTTGCAACGCCGTGTAAATCACACTTTATTTTGGAATTACAATGCAACCTGAAATTTGTTGCAACCACTTTTTTATATTACACAGCTTTTTAACTTTGGCAACCCTTTTCAATTTTATACAAAACCTATTTTATATAATTGAAATACTATTCGATTCATAAATATAATTATAACTTTCATATTTCGTAAATTTTTTCTCTTGAACTCTTCATACTTTACATAAAGTTGTTCATAATAAGTTCGCAAAACATAAGTTGATAAAAATAATTAGAAGTACACAAGCAAACTAAACTACAATCTTCTTGTCATCATTGGCAACTTTTTCTTAGCAGTAACATTAATGATCATTGCCTTACTTTTAGCTTTTTGTGCTCTCATTCTCTGCATTGTCACATACTTGCACTTCATCTAGAGTTTCATGGCTACTGTAACAGGAACAAAACAATAATAATCAAACAAGATTCAATTTATCTTACTGAAAAAATTACTATGAATCATGCTTTGAAGAGTCAAACTTTGAATTATAGTTCTTGATCTTTTAAGGCCTAAGGCAATTCATTTTTCTAAAACAAACAAGCAGAACTAGCAATTGTGAAAACTCACTAAGTTCAGAGGAGCAGTTAATTCCGAATAAATGCTTATGATGAAAGATTCTATTATTAAAATTGGTAAGTACGTAAAGTTATAAGTTAAACACACATTTAACAATGAAATAAAACATTATTACCCATTAACTTACATAATCAAATTACCTTTGCTAACATTTCCAGCTTCAGTTTATTTTGACAGTTTTGCCATTTTCCTTCTTCATAAGAACCTAAATTGATTTCATACTAACAAAAATAATAAACCTATGAAGAAGGTTTATTGGTAAGGTTTATTGAATCCCAACATGGTCAGAAGCATTAATGTTGAATCACTTATCCTCAGATACTCAGGGGGAGTAAATGCCAGGTTAGTGCTATAACTTTTTCCATCTCTACTATTCTTCATAAGACCAAAGCATGATAGCCGAGGATTACCATCCTAAGAAGAAGAAACATATAATGACTCTTTCCTAGGATTACCTATAATATTGGAGATTGTATTGAAAAGGAAAACTTACATCATAAAAATTAATTCTATAGGCATTCAGGTCATGATATAGGGCACGCCCTCTGCTGGTACAATATTCTAAAGCTTGAGCAAGATGTAAAGCCACCCTAAGTCACATCTCCCACTTCATTGGTTGTGTTTCCCCTGAATAATTCAATAGCCAAATGTTAAAAAGTAAGAAAAAAAGTACATGAAGAAATTGCAACAATGAATATGATATTGATCATCTGATAATCACAGATTATTCATCCATGATATACAGTAAGTGGTGGACAAATGTGCATGAAAGGAGAAGTGATTAATTCCTCATAATAAAGAGTAAAGGGTCATTATCTATCTGCATTGGCAGAACTTACATGAATCCTTAACTTATAAAGCATGTGTCAATCCAAAACAAACATAAACCAAGTGCTAAAGCTCAAGAAGGGTATAAAAAACTTACAATGAAATAAATGGTTTGCTAGTGTATCATTGGGCATAAACTCTGCAACAAGTAGCCTCTGCTTCCCTTCACAGCAGCAACCAAGTAAATTTACCAGCCTATTGTTCCGAAGCTAACCAACAGCTCTTGCTTCTTCCTAGAGTCATTGAATTTTAAAGTCAACAGCTGCCATAAATATATAACTAGGAGAATACCACTTTAGTAGCCATAACCATAAGCTATAATTCATAAAAATTCCTAGACCTTAACTTTCTACATTTCGTTTCCATTTCCCAAATATAGACTCATGAGTACTAGTGCCTAAATTCTTATGATGAGTAAACCATTTCTGGCAAATTGTCCAATTTTACTAATACGGCTCTTCCAAACTATATATTACTTTTAAAATTTACAGGTTTCCCACAGGTGCCCTCTTTAAAATTTTAGAAGTTGCATTTCCTAATCCATTTACATTTCATGCTATATAAGCCATAAGTAAACCACACGCATATGATTATATAGTTCCCGATGCCATGGAATTTGTGAAAAGAGGAAATGATATGCTTCACTTACCAAAAACTACCTTGCATCAGGCCAAGCAAATATGTTGAATCTCTTTACAGCAATCCTCCTCTGATTATCAAGCTTACCCTTATAAACTACATTCGGGGCTTTTTCCCCCATGTTCAGAAACTATGTTCTCTATAGCAAAGCCAGATGTTGCCATTCTGAGGGTCTCGATAGTGTATTCACGAAATGAAGGTAAGTCATTCATTTCATTGTTTTCCTCATTTTTTGCCAAGATCAACCACGTCAAACTTCAAAACTTTCTCTATAACAAACTTAAAAAAATTTTAAAAATTTTGCACATCTCTTACCCTCATTTTGGCCCTCAGTAACTGATCTATCTAATTCAGAAGTCCAAATCCCATACTATGGGTTAAAATTTGAACCAAAAAAATAATCTAATAACCTTAGAAATTACAAAAAGTCACCTAATTCGATTACTTCAAGCAGCTTTACTGATTAGGCCTTCTTTCAAATTGTATAAT
>CATIWQ010152720.1:0-26985 GCA_949673415.1 Euphorbia schlechtendalii
GTTTAAAGTCCGGAACGACCCGCTGAGACCCTTCTGAATCTGGAAATGTATCATTAGGGGTAACAAACCTCTAAATTGTAATTGTTTAGATATATGTGTGATTTATTAATGTGCATGCTCGACCTAGATTTATATTTCTAAATGTCATTTTAGGTTACCACACGAAGGGAATAAAACGTATTCCCGGAAAACAGTCCTCACCAATTTTCCATGCGGTCATTTTCACTAATAAAATCGACCAACATACTTGTAAATAAAAATGAACCATTTTCATTCAAAATAACAAATTTAAATCGCCGATGTTTTAATTAGGCCACACTGGCCTCGCTAAAACCAAATCGAACATATGTGTCATATCTCATGCTAACCTTTGTGGATGCAGGTTAGATATATGCCTAGGATTTACTTTCCTTCGGGTATTGCGAGTATTTGTACGAGAATTGTGATTAATAGATTAGGCGGGTGGTTGCAACCCCCGAGTCTTGTAATTTATTAATTTACTTTTCCGTATTTACTTAATGCCTGACGTATGGATTTACTGCTTTCTGCATGCGCGTTAAATCATGCATTCAACCTCAAAACGACTTAAGTGCGAATATGCGTAATTAAGAGAATACGGTTTTCTGTAGATATAATATAATTTGATCCAATAAGAAATAAGCAACTTATCCCGAACCCGAATCTCTATGTCTTGTTGGGCCGTCCCCCGTACGTTAAGCCTCACAGGACTCTAATTCCTGGAAAGAGCTAATCCAGGTGGCGACTCCACGACAAGAGACGGCGGATTCGAGTTCGAACCGATCTGAATAAACATTTTCACTCTCTCTTAAACCTTTTCCCGGGTCTCCGACCCAGCGCAAACCATTTTCCAAACACCCCGGTGTACCGCGCCTCTCATATCGCGCGCTCTCGGCCCACCGCTCCGTGTCGTCCGCTCACACCTTTCACGATCCTCCGCTTCAAACTTCACCTCAAATGAGGCTGGTCGGGTTTGGGTGGAAGTTACATAAGCTTCTTAGGCTTTTTGTGGATCTCCTATTGCTACTGCTGTTCCTTTCTTGGTTGGGATGAGCAGGGTTAAATATTCCAGGCAGATTATGGCACGCTACTCGATTATAAACGGTCGCCCCAATATCATGTTGTAACCGACTCCAATGTCTGCGATGACGAAATCGACCTCCCCTCTCCAAGTTATGTCTTTGTCCCCCACTTCCACCTCCAAAGTGACTTGTCCTATTGACGGGACCAGTTGGCCTTCGATTCTTACCAATGGGTTCCCGCCATCCTGAATTCTAGAGTGGTGGATATTTAGTCGCTGTAGGACTGCGTTGGTGATCAGGTTGACTGAGCTGCCGGTGTCAATCAAACCCCTCTTTACTATGTAACCTTCTGTTAGTGTCTCAATGATTAAAGAGTTCGTATGAGGCTTTTTAACCAATGAGTGTCTTTGACAATCTTTAAATACATCGGTTGATTATTATCTTAAAAATCGTGAATTAATTAAAACAATAATATTTAGTAGACGGCTGGAGTAAAAAAAATTGAAATTAACAAATGTTTCCATAAAATATAGTGGTATTCATTTTTTTCAACCAAAGTCTAAATGAAAAATAGAACGTAAAAAGAAGGAAGAAGTAATTAATAAGAAACCCACCATTCAGGCAAGAGAACCCGTAAATTAAAAATGAAAAATAAAATAAATTATATAGAATTAAAAAACCAAAAATATAAACCACACAAATTTATTTTGTGTGTTAGGTTTCACACGTGAATGTTTGTGGGTAACAAACATTCACATACAGAGTCTTCTCTCTTGGGTAATGGCGTTTTTTGGGTTAGGGTTATCACATATTTCACAATAATATAAGAATCTTGTGTTTAGAACCCGCATAAATGCTGAAACCCTAATCTTAAAATTCAAATAAAACACACACAACTCAATGCAAATTTAAATTGAAATATTGTATGTAAAGTAGAAAAGACAAAATAGAACATGGAAACCTTATCTTACCTATATTTTCACAGCTTCATACTGTTGCCGTTTGGCATTGGCGGCGGTCAACATGAGCCGTTGGCCTCTTTCTAATTTTTATCATTCCCCACTTAATCTTTAATTTCATCTTAATTATAATAATAATAAATACTCCATCCGTGTATTAAATATTATCATTTTAACAAATTCACAAATTCTAAGATAACAATTAACCGAATGAAATGATTTACTAATTTATCATTTCATAAAAATCATACTCTATTTTCAAGATTTCATTAATATGTTTAAATATTGATTCATATAGTCTCATCTTGTTATTGGAGATTAAAATATGGTTACTTTGAAAGCTGAAGAAATTAATAGGAGTAGGAATGAAAAATTTAGAGAAAAAACATATTAGAAATACAACATTCTTCCAAATATAACATAAATGTAAGGATAAAGTTTAAAAAATCTGGAGTAATAGATTTGGAGGGTAAATTATAAGAGTTATAATGTAACTGTTTTAGTGCATTCACATAAAGTTTCAAAGATGTTGCTTTGGAAGGATCCCCAACTTTCTATGTCAATGAGTATCCCCTTTTTAGGGTAAAAATTATATATATTATTGTCTTTGCCAATTGGTCAAACTACAAGTCTACAACCCCCTTAATACAAAATAAATTCATAAAAACAATACAACAGCATTTCTCTTTCTGTTTTCCTTGTTCAGTGATTAGTAATATTCGGTAAGAAATTTCAAGAAGTTGGATTTTTATAGGACAAATATAGTGATCTCCTTTACAATGATGTAAGAGTATCAAGGCATTTGAACCCTTAACTTTTTACATATAAATATTTTCATAGAAGCAACAACGAGAATACCATAAATGTTTTAAAATATGTAAAGCTTGGTAATTTTTTTTTGAGAAAAAGAAAAATATCATTATTACCGAAATATAATAGTATTAATATTTTATTTAAGTGCTAAAAATGATTCTGTTGAAACAATGGCTCATCATTGGCACGTTTGGTTCATCCCCTAGAACGTGTTCTTCAAATTTTATTGCCCATACACAACAATATTAATTAATTAAATCCTTTTGTTTCAAATATGAAAGTAATATCGCTTTCTTACATTAAAGAAAACATACAATTAAGTCAATAAGTTAATCATCAAACTTAATTCCCTAAACAGTGTGAGCACATTTGATCTATAAAATGAACAACACAACACGTTCACAAGTCATTATAAATACACACTCTCTCTTCTCATTCTCTCCCTCATTAATTTTCCTCTTCTTTTCAAACTCAAAAAAAAAAAAAAAAAGAAAAAAATGGGTGGAAACTCTCCTTGTGCCTCTTGCAAGTTGCTTCGTCGTCGGTGTGCCAAAGATTGCATTTTCTCTCCTTACTTCCCCTCAGACGATCCCCACAAGTTTGCCATTGTTCATAAGGTTTTCGGTGCTAGCAACGTTAGCAAAATGTTGCAGGTTTCTCCTTCATCTCTCTATCTCATACATATATTATCTAATATTCTGTATACAAAAACATGTCATGTTTTAAAAGAAAGACTCGAACTCCTGGACTTGTCCTAAAATGCTATATATCATGTTCAAATATTGAGTGCGGTTTTTTCTGTATGTGCGAGCAGGAGCTACCGATGCATCAAAGGGCCGATGCAGTGAGCAGTTTAGTGTACGAAGCAAACGCTAGGGTTAGAGATCCAGTGTATGGGTGTGTAGGGGCAATATCGTACTTGCAAAACCAAGTGTCGCAACTTCAAATGCAACTGGCAGTGGCTCAAGCAGAAATACTATGCATCCAGATGCAGAATGAGCCTGCTGTGATCCCTACCCCAAATCATCAGATTCACCATCAAATGATCGATGATCATGATCATACGAAATCGTCAGTATCATCTTATAACAATCATCTCCAATATGGCCTTCCTCAGTACTTTAATTTTGCTTCTTCTGGGAATGTTATTCATGAATCTCTCAAGAGAGAGAGCATTTTTGGAGATATTATCTCTTAAATTAATGGCAGAACTTTTTATGTTTGTTAATTAATTTAGTTAAATTATGGGAAAGGGAGTTGTCTTTAGTCTTTACTTGATGTTAGTTGTTAAAGACATCAAATTACTTAACTAATTACTAAAAAAATACAGTAAGTAAAAAAATAAATAAGAATTAAATGTGCCTCAGAACAATGGTAAGTGATGAGGTCAACTAAGCATGTGAAGGGTGAAGTAAACTTGAACCTTCTTATTATAATTAAGTGGTTAACGTATATACTAAACAATTGAAATTAAGGAAGTCGGTGATACTCACATGCAAATTATTATTATTATTATTATTATCGCAGACATAAATTCTTCTAATTTGTTTTTGAGAGTGACTAACTTGCATTAATCCAGAGTAATGAGACCTTATTTTTTTTGTGATTCATATTAATTTTCATCGTGCATATGGTTTCTAAACAATCTACAGGTCTGAGCGAGATTTGAAATAGATATCTCATTGATAACACTACTTTGATGCACAATCATTTTCCAACTAAGTAAATTTCGTTGTTATAAATTCTATTAACTTATTCTTACATTGAAATAATACTTTACAATATTTAAGCTTCATGGTTCAAGAGAGAAAAAACTATCAAAAGTTTCCTTTTAATCAAATTCGAAAATCCTTAAGTGTTTGTAAAACATAATTTTTTAAAAAGTTTATGAAATAAATATATTACAATATTGAACTTGAAAAACCGACCATGAATATTATAATCTCAAGTACACACGGTTTTTTAATTCTAAAATCAAAGTTCAAATATGTGAATAATATAAAACTTGAATTAGAAGTTCCAATTCCCAAGTCATGTTTTGTATTTCACGAAACCAAATTTGTCTTATACTATAAACTATCAAATTTGTTGTATTAATTAATCTTTTGATTTATTTGAATGTGGCTTCCAATATTCTCGTTGTATTTCTTGAAAACCAAATAAAACTGGTTAAATGAAGTAGTAAAGATAGAAATTTGGATATTAATATGGAGAGGTCAGTAAGAAAAGTGGTCAGTTCATGGGGAGATATTCAACAATTTAACGGACAATATTCTTATTCTTGTTTTGTACTTCCTAATTTTAGTATCTGGAATAAGCTACATATTTGTGTAATTATGTTAAAATTTCACTTCATAAATCAAAAAGTACTATTAATTCACAACGGTAAATTACCCGCTCTCAAGAGTTCACCAAGGTCTATCTATGCCTGAGTCTTTAAAAAGACTAATCAAGCTTAATAATGTTAATTATTAGAGCATAAAATTGATTAAGGGCTTCAATCAAACTTAACAATTACTTTCTAGCTAGTGCTTAAACGCAAGGTTGTAGCCAATTAACAACATTATTATTTTTAGAAATTAATTGTTTTAACTTTTAAGCTTACGACTCCATATAAAATATTTTTATGTTGTTCAACTTAATTATATATCATTAATTATATTACATATTTAAGTTAAGTACTTATTATTGGTTCAAGATAAATACTTTAAATAGTCAAAATTGAGCATCGATAGTCAGTGAAGACTTTATAAATGATTAGATTGATTTGATAAATAAACTAGTTTTGTCCAGCATACAATGCAATAAATTAAAGGGTGAGAAATCTAAATGTGTGATAAAGTCACGAATAAAATTTATTCACGAAGACATTTTATTTTTTTATGCCCAAAAAAGTTTTATGAAATTATTTTTTTTCCTTAAAAGTGTTCCTTCATTTGTATTTATATCAACCTTCAATCTTTGAAATTGCAAGAAAGATTATATTAATTATAATTGTATTAATCTAAATAAGAAACATAAATGAACGAAAATTTTGTTTCAATTAACTAAATCACTGTTTCAATATTTAATGCAATGAAACTAAGCAATGTTTTGAATGAGAATTTATATTAAAGTTACATGACAAAATGATATTTGAATTCAATATTCTAAACTTATTTAAAATGCATCTATTTACCCCAATGCCATGTATCATCGTTACGTTGGAAAAAGAAAATACAGATACATTTAAAAAAATCAAACCAACAAAAAAAACAAAACTTTCTTTCAATTAACTAATTCACTGTTTGAATATGTAATTTTGCTTGGGCTCCATAATGCAATGAAACTAGGCAATGTTTTGAATAAGAATTTCTATTACATGACAGTGAAATTTCAATTCAATATTCCCAACTTGTTTAAAATGCATCCATTTCTCCAATGTCACGTGTCATCGTTTGGTTTGAGAGAGTAAAACCAGAGACATTTTGAAAAAACAAACCAATAAAAAATTGACAGGCAGGGTGGGGGGAATGGTTCATTTGAAACAAGTTCAGAGAGTATTTGATACATTTGAAAGTTCAGGATAATAAACGATTATCTTTAACAAGGACATTAGGCAAAACATACATAGTTAATATAGAAAAACCTTGTAATCGACATCATTATACATAATGTGCAATCTTCGCTTACTTTCAAAATGTAAAATGTTGTATCATTTTAGCAACAAATCCACCCTGTATTGATGCATTTCCGTTTTATTTTGTTAAACTTGCATCAAAGTCATCCATTGAAATATTATAAATCTGATAAACATACCCTAAATATACTCTCTTTTTTTTTAAAAAAAAAAGTCCTCTCTTTAGTGTCTCCTTAATTGATAATAAATATTAGGACAAAATTGCATTTTAGTCATATCAATAATGTCTGTTTATTAATAATATTATTCTATTTATTGAAATAAAAAAGAAATAGGAAACAACTGACTGAAAAAGATTCCTCCAGGAAATTTTTTAATACAAAAACATTTTTCCAAGTCAAAATTGTAGCTTATCTTACAATTATTATTATAAAATCCGCCACTTTCAGTAGCTTCTATTTTATTTCAAGAAAAATCTCAGTTCCTAGCTGGAAGTAGGGATTGAAAACTATAGGGTTTAAAACAAGTATCTAGTTGTTAAAATTGTGTGTCAAACTCAAAGCTTCCACTAGGAGTCTACCCCTATTATGTCTACTTCATTTTTATATATGATTTTCAACTCATTATATACAATTCACAACTTCATATATATTTTACCGTCACAATTTTTCAAACATATATTACCTATAGTGTGTATATATATTGGTATCCGTCGGGTGAAGTTCATCGTCTTCAACGTTCTTGGAACCTGCAAAACTAGTATTTGGCCGGAAGTGTTTCCGGCGAAGACCTTCGATGTTAAAGTTAGCGATTTGAGAGAGATGATAAGAGTGTGTTCTTAAAGTAACAGTTACCTCAAAAGTAGGAGATTGCCTTGCTATTTATAGGGATTCATGTAATGATGGCCTGTGGGGTCCGCCTGCAAGCTGTACGCAAATGGCAAGCCACTTGAGGTTCTTTTCCGCCGTCGGAGCATTAAATGATTCATCCCTGCCATTCAGGTTTGCATTTAATGCGACAGTGGAGAGATAAGGAGTGCGCCTGATCAGCGTGGGTGATGCCGAGGGTGTTTCATCTCATACACGGAGGGTGTTGCTGAAAGGATGACCTCGACATTATGTCTTTGGCATGACAATAGGAGAATGCTGAGGACCTTTCATCTAGGAATTGACTCAGCACCGCTACCATGTTTAAACGATTTCAGCGCATGTTTTCACCGAAGTGTGTTTTGACTAAACCTTGTTCTGGGCCAAGGTATGTTATTTGGATCCTTAATGGGCCTTGATATCAGGAGTCCCCCCCCAACGAGCCTAAATGAAGGCTCTTTAGGGCCGTAGAAAAAGGCCTGCGCGCGTGTATTAAGCGCGCATGGCGTCGTTTTTAGCGAGCTGCTACTGTTGATGTGGGTGCGACCTTTCATATCCGCCGTTTTAAACAGTAATGATGACCGCGTTTTGTATAACGGGTTTAACCCTTCGTTTTCCGTGCATTTTTTGTATAAATAGGGGTGTTTGCATTCTTCAAGGTTCTTCCGTTACCTTTGTTTTCTAGAAATCTTATCCTGTTCTTGCTTTCAAGTTATCCAACTTCTTTAGTGACCTCTTGGCAAATCTTCTTTTTCCCTTGTGAGTGAGTCGTCTTTCTTTCCATCTCTCTTCTCCCTTATAGTTTGTGGTAAAATGTCTTCCGGTTCTTCCGATTCTTGTGCCTTGATTCACCACCCTGGCTGCCGATAACCAACGGAGGAGTATATTCCCCGTTCTATTATCGTTGTGTTGTCTTCGAGGGCCCCAGAGACCGCCGCTGAATTGAAGATGGTAGGGGGTGGTTCAGGTTCTATCCCGCACCGCCAAATTGTGATGGCGGAATCTTCTTCTCCCTTCCCCACCGAAGGGGCTGACTGTCAAACGCTCACCACCATAAAAAAGAAGGAGGCGAACGAAATTTATGAGTTATTGGTTGGGTCTTCTCGCGTTTTGCTGGGGAAGGTGCCGAAGAAGGGGGAGGTTATGTGGAATCCCCCTAAGAAAGATTTTGTGCCCGTACTCTCGCAATAAGTGCGGTGGGGATTTCGCTTCCTATGGATACCGGCATAGTGGATGTGCTGCGCGAGTTTAGCTTGTACCTCGGCCAATTATATCCCAACGCCTGGATCGTTTTGGCCGTACTGGCACGGATGTGCCGCGAGCTGGGCTTCGTCCTCTCCGAGCCTGTATTCCGCCTCTTCTTCAGGCCCCACACAATGCATGTGGGAGCTTTCATGTTTTGGGGAAGCACGAGAGAGATGACGCCGAAGCTAGTGGGGAAGAAGTCCCATGTCAAGGACTTCAAAGATAAATGGTTTTGGATTTACGCGTCCCCTGACAATGTAGAGGAGGGCGCACCAAACCCATTGAGGGATGGAAAATTTCCTTTCCGTACCCAATGGAATCGCAATCTCGAGGATCCCTACACATGGCGATGAGCTTTGGACTTAAGCTCTTCGCAGTACTAAGAGGTGGATATTGTGCGTCAAATTCGGCCAGGCATCCACTGGCGTGTGGCGAAATATTTACTGGGCTAACCGGATGGCCTCTTTTGCTGGATAGACCAAGGGGCCATCATTTATACTGATTTAACTGTAGAGGATGGTGAGGCTCCGAAATCTTTTTATTTATAGGAATGGCTCGTACTAAGTGGAAACCCAAAATTGTTCCTGCAGTGGCAGCGGTGCGGATTCAGGTGCTAGAGGGCACCCCCATGGGAGTGGAAAGTGGGATAGAAGTGGTATCAGTTGCGGAAGTGACGTTGAAGGTGGAAGCTGTTGCTGCCGGGGGATGGGCTCAATAGTTGTTTGAGTAGGGGATTCTAGACCCTCTTGCTTCCCAAGAGATGGCTAACAAGGCTAATGAAGATGTGGTTATCATAGAGACCACACCTCAAAAAGCCTTGGTCTCTGTGGCCAGTCCTGGGGGGCTTCCTCCTAGGGGGTAGCATCTACCACACCCTCCAAGGGTGTGAAGATTAGAGAGAGGGGGTAGAAGCGCCCCCGTGATGATAGCGAGGTTGGGGGGAAGTCCTCCAAGGGGAAATCTCCGCTCATTGAGGAGGAGTAGGTCCAGTGGGCCAAGTTTGATCCGCCTCTAGTATGTGTTCCTTTGCAAGCTTATGATTCTTTGTTATGTGTTCATTGAGATGATCTAAACCTCGATGTCCCATTTTAAGCTGTGGTGGAAGGTGCATGGGGAGGATATACCTCTGCTGAAGGTGGAGGTTGTGGGTGAGCTGGGGCGCTTTACCGAGCTCCCTAGCGAGGATGCACGTTTCAGCGCAATAGGTCTTGCTGAGTTGGGGGCCCAAGCTGAGCAGCAAGCTTTGCTTGTAAGTACTTAGTTGAGTTGTTAATATTGGAATCTTTGGCGCATGTGCATGCCTTAACCGTGTTTTCTGCTTTCCCTATTGTGAGCATGAGATTTTATACCAGCTCACGCGTTCAATGATGATGGCTTTTCGGGATATTTATCCTCGAATCGCACGATTTTTTATCGTTCGATGATCTTCAAATGGGAGTCTTCATTATCTCTGAATTTAAAAGGACTTTAATTCAGAGATTAATTAAAAATATAAAAATACACAAAAAAATTTGAAAACGTAGTCGAAAACCGGATCCGGAGCCTGCCTCGTCGATATCTGGCGAGGCACGCTCGCCAGAAGGCGGCAAGCCTCGCCAGGGACCTGGCTAACCTTACCAGAGGCCTGGCGAGGTACGCCTGGTGTCTGACGAACCTCACCAGAAGCCTGGCGAGGCTCACCAGATCTTGGCGAGCCTCGCCAGTTGTCTGGTGAGCTCGCCAAACCTTTGGCGAGCTAGCCAGACTGGCTGGCGAACTCGCCAGCGAGTTTGGCGAGGTTGCCAAACTCTTTGGCGACCTAGCCAAACTTTTTTAGACTTTTCGGGATTTTTCTATAAATAGTCGGATGTTTTTGGATTGAGGGGGCTCGAAAATTCAGAGAAAAATCATCTCTTTCAGATAAAAAAAATAAATTTCTTCATCTTTTAATCAAATTTCTTCATCTACTTTTCTTTAAATATCCTCAGATATTCTCGGGTCTAAAACAAATTTAGAACCCGAGTCTGATTATCTTTTTAGATAAATAAACACTTATTTTTCCACATTAAACTACAATTAAATTAAAACGAACGATGAACACTCCCGGGGATCGAACGGATAGGCCAAAGTGGATTCATACCGCAAGGGTAAGCCTCTGAGTTCCTAAAACTGCAAATTTCATGCTCATCTTCTGTTCATCTCTTTCTGATCTTTATTTGTGAACCTATGAATTATTTTTATTCCTTATTATTGTAAATAATGTTGTAATTCTCTACTTCTTGTCTTATTTCTTTTTTAATTTTTGAATTAGAATACCCTCACGAAGGGAATAAAATATATTCCCGAATAACAGACCTCACCTTTTGCCATGCTGTCATTTTCACTAATAAAATTGACCAACATAAGTATAAATAAAAATGAACTATTTTTATTTAAAATAACAACTTTAAAAATTTTCGATGTTTTAATTAGGCCACACGGGCCTCGCTAAAATCAAATCGAACATATGTGATATCCCCTGTGCTAACCTTTATGGATGCAGGTTAGATGTATGTTTAGGATTTTAATTTTCCTTTGGGTATCGCAATTTCATTTTTTTTGGAAAATGTAATTAATAGGTTAGCGGGCGGTTGCATCCCCTTAATTTTTGGAAGCCTTGTAATTTTTATTTTCCGCATTTACTTATTGTTTTGTGGATGGATTTACTGCTTTTTCTATACGTGAATCATGCATGTAAACTCAAAAAACAACCTAAGTGCGAATATGCATAACTAAGAAAATACGGTATTCTGTAGATGTAATATAATGTGATCACATAAGAAATAAGTAACTTATCCTGGACCCGAATCTCTGTGTCTTGGTGGGCCATCCCCCAGATGTTAAGCCTAACAAGATTCTAATTCCTGAAAACAGCTAATCCAGGTGGTGACTCCACACTAAGAGGCGGCGGATTCAAGTTCGAACTGATCTAAAACGTTTTTCGCCTTCTCTTTTCTACCTTTTTCCCAGGTCCCCAACCCAGCGCACCTTTTTTCAAACACCCCGGTGGACCGCGCCTTTGAAACCGCGCGCTCTCGACCCACCGCTCTGTGTCGCCCGCTCACAGTGGTGACTCCGCTGGGGATTTTTCTAAAACTTGTTTTTTTTTAAAAAAGGTTTTAGATTTTGGATAAGTGTCAAAAATTATTGATCACATTATTCCATTTTCTCTTAATTATGACATATTCATAAACAACGCATTGCAATAGAGGGGATTAGCCCATAAGTCCAAGGTACCCCTATTACCGCGAAGCTCTCTCTTGTACTAATCTACCTCCCTGAGAAAAGATAATACTCGAGCTGGTGGAGCACTTATTGCCATATCGCATGTACCTCCCTCAACCCATTTGGGGAGAGGCTTGGAGTGTATTTTAGCTCAATAAGAATCATCTACATTAACAACCCATTTACAAACCTCATGTAAATAAACCATAGGCATTTTCCCTAGGGTGTTACCCAACAAACAACCATGCATTATATTTTTCTGCAGGTGCGCTTCTTAGTATCTTCATGGAACTAAGATGAACCAAACTTAGGAAAGAGACTAGCCTAAAACCCTACACGCGGGAGTTTTATGGTTGGAAGTTTGGATGTTGCATGCTATTTGCTATGTGTATACTACTTTCAATTCGTCATTGTACAGATGTCATACTAACCATGAATTTTTGTGCAGACACTTGAATGCACACACTCATGATATTAAATGTACATATCATGTTATCATCGTCGGTGTCACATACACTTAGGTACAGTTGACACTATAGATCGTGTCACCCCAGGATAACATAAAACCACTTAGGAACATCACTTACCTCTTTTCAGCGAGATGTCCACTTGACATCCCGCTATTAGCCTACACATGGCAAATATACCCTCCTTTTACTACGTGATGTCCATTTGACATCCTACACTTAGCCCACAAGGGGTAATAATATATCCTACACATCATCTTTGAGATATCCACTCAACATCCAACTCACAGCCCTTCCAGGGTAATTATACACACCAAAAGCCCAAACGGGGCAAATACCTACCCAAAACCATTTTTTTCCCACATTAAAAGATATCCCAGTTGATATCCTAACCTAAGCCCACACGAGAACTTACTTCGAAAGTCTTACCTTACAAAATCTTCAAGGGTATACGCCTCATATCCAAATCATTCACCCACACGAGGTAATAATTCACGTATCACCACATACCCTCAAATAGTGATGACCATACAGATATCTGAAACTCCACCCTAATTGGGCAAAATAACCAAATCATTCATTAGGTAGCTATATACGGGTATGTCACGCCGCTTACCCGAAATAATTTTGACCTCCTCATTCCATGAGACCTAGTCATAGTACAAAACCTCGAATCATTAACCTATTACCACATAGGTAACTTAGTCACCTTACTTACATCACTCACGTTACAATCTAAAATCCAACCCCCGTTGTTGGATTTTCATTTCCACATATTTTCATCTTTACCTAACGGCTAACCTGTTTGTTTCAAATGGATTGACATACATGTTATTTCACATCATGGCATGCTAACCCCTTGTGAATGTAACCATAACATTAAACATCCCACGCATTTCTAGCATCGTGAATCATATCACGAATCTTACATGCACGGTCTAATATTTTGCTCGTGTATCAAAGGGGCTTGGAAGAGGCCTGCTCGCCGCCTGGTCCGCGTTTCCCCAATTGGGGCCCATCTGGAGGGGGTTCCGTACACTGACTCAAATGAGGACTCGGGTTCAGACTCAGATTCAGTTCAACACACTATTATGGCCAGTCCATAAGGAGAAGGTGCAAGGAAAGATCAACTTATCCGTACGGGATAAAATTCTCAGCAGTCGTCGGTGAGCGCCGAGATTACAACTGCCATAAACGCCTTTGCTAACAGCGAACAGATAGCTAAGCTCATTCGTCAACACCTCGGGAGGACCAAGAATGCAGTTTCCAGTCAGGAGGTTACCCTTAACAATGTCAATCCGATAGGGGGACCTCCTACTTCACTCATGATTCTCCCAACTACCTTTTATCAGTTCAGGGCAAGACAAAGTCAGCTGAACCAAAGTCAATTCTTCCCTGGACAAACTATCCATCCAGCATTCGCACCGGGGCCTTTCTACCAAGGAGTGACCCAAAAACCTATTCCCAACTGGAGTACGTCTGGGAATACGGTTCCAGGCACCTATTCACAGTTCCAGGCACCTCAACTGCCCCATTTCGCGGCATATCCCCAGGGGCAATACGACTCTTATCCAAGTGCAGGGAACGCCATCCTCCAACAACCTGGCATGGCGGAGTTATGGTAACAGTTCTTAGCCATTCACGGTGGTCACCTAAGGAACACGTACCTTGCACAACCGATAGTCGGGGATGAAGACAGCTTACCCTCTAAGTTCGCAATGTCGCAGTTTGAGAAGTACGTAGGATCTGGCGACCCGCGTGCTCACTTCATGCATTATCAAACGGTGATGAGAGCATTGAGGGTCAGCGACCGAATGATGGCTAAGCTCTTCGTCGTTACCTTAGGCCACCCAGTCAACGAATGTTACAGCCACCTTCCGTTACATATAGCCACCGATTGGAATAGCCTCGCTCAAGCTATGCTGGGGCATTATGGTTTCAACTCTCAGATGGAAACCACAATGCAACATCTGGAGGCCATAAGGCAAAGGCAGGGTGAGAACTTCAAATCTTACTATACACGTTGGATGGCTCCACAAGTTAGGCTGCAGACTCATTTGACCCTACCGGAGATGATAACAAAGCTGCTAGATAACGCATTACCACCTTACAGGAATAAATTTGGATCTGATAGCTTCTCCAGCTATCAAGAAGTGTTTGAGAAGGCAGAGCAGATGGAGCACTTCGAATCCATAGACACCTATGGGGGGCACTAACCCGTGATGAATTATTATATAATAAATTAGCATTTAGCTACTTTGCCCACGGGGCCTTTTGAATTTTTGAATAAATTGAACATTGTTTATTTGTTTGATATTTTATCAATGACATCATGCATTCTCATAAACATATACATAATGTTTTTAGCACACGTGACACATCATTTCATGAAATTAATTTGGGTATAAATGGATTCCCCATAATAAATTCAAATGATTTGATTCTTGAGAGAAAGTGAGAGACAAATACATGTACTTAGACAACACGTGATAGCAATCGCCACATCGTACTAGGATGAAAGATCAATTGAAAGATCTCCAAGCACGAAATGTCCACTAACTCAACCAAGAGAACGAAGTACTCAAAGATCAAAAGGATCGGAGCCAGAATAAAGCCAAAGTCGACCAAGCAAGTTGGGACCAAACAACTGACGCAATGTCACAAAGAAGGAGTCAAATCGTTGAACACATCAACAACTCCATCACGACCATTCACAAGACCAAACAACTGATGCAATCAGATCGTTGAACACGTCAACAACTCCATCACAACCATTCATAAGACCAAACAACAGGTGCAATGCCACAAAGCAGGTTTCAGATCGATGAACATGTCAGAAAACTCCATCACAACCATTCATTAGACCAAACAACCGGCATGGTGTCACAAGGGAAGAGTCAGATTGTTGAACACGTCAACAACTCCAACACATGGATCACCATCATTCGTGGGATAGTCAAACAAGAGTCAATGATAAAGATAAAAAGGATTCAGATTGTTGAACATGTCAACAACTCCTTCATACGACTCGCTACTATATGTGGGGCAATCATCGCACCATCAAAGGAAACACCGATGATCAAGACTTATCGTTAAATACAAGCCAGCAAAGCAACATGGGCACCAACTAACTAATCGGTCAAAAACGTTGAACGAGACAACAACTAAAGTCATGGACATGAACGACGACTGATATACCAAATATACCAAGTCTTACACAATTGCTATCATGCATATTTGAAAGAAATAAATCGATGAGAAGCAGTATAAAAAAATTGTAATTATCCTGTCAATTAACACTTTGTTAGTTGAGCAAAAATTAGGGCTTCTTTTCAAACCATAAAAAGAATAGTCCGCTGAGTTGAAAACCCGAAAAAGGCGGCTCAGGCAAAACATAGGAAATTGAGAGAACCACATTGGTTAGAAAACCTGAGAGGGCTAATTGATGGTAGGAGTCAAATCATTTGAAATATTTATACTCCTGTTAAGTTCATTAATGAATTGTCATTTTTGCTGAATCTTTATGCATATGCTTATCTTGATTGCTTACATGCCAATGGTAGAATGTCTCAAGTAAGCATCTAAAAAATGAAAAAAATATATAATAAAGAAAAATGAGTCTGCTAGATTAAAAACCTGAAAGGGCGGTCCAGGCAAAAATTAGGACAAGGTTTGATAGATTGAAAACCCGCAAGGGCGATTTTTGCAGAAATTAGAACCAATATCAAATTCATCATCTCCTCCTCGGAACGATACGAGACATCATATACCTTCAACACTTCAGGTAAATGGCTTCCAAGCAATCATCGCCGACACAACTCATCCAGACTTTCCTCAAACCAGATCCAAACTTTGAACTTGAATCTGACTCAACGAACCCATGAGAGAGTCACCCATGGAATTCCTTCCAAGACAAACCCTTGGGGTAACCGTGCACCAGCACAAGAGAAGGCTCTTCAATGGATGAAGCCCACGACGCCTACATACATCATATGATTTCATGCATAAAAACATGCATACATTACATTCACATCATGACATTTACAAGTAAAGATGATGCCAAGCTGGGGCAATACTGTCCCGATAAACAAGAATCCCCACCTCCACATGAGGAACCTACAAACAAGACAATGACCCACTCAACCCTAAAGCCAACGTTACAACGCTACAAAAGCCTCCTAAACAACGGAGCGGTTCTCGGGACATCCTCGAATTTCTATTGAACTTATTTACTTATCATGTTTTAATTTTTGATTGAAGGGGTAAAATTTTTTGCTTCGCATAAACTCAATCAAATAATTAAAACATTCTCCATAAAATGTATTAACATTATCTTTATTTTCTGACTTGTTACAGGAAACAAGTCAACATCATATTAAGGAAATTCAAAACATAACTGAAGAAGGAAACGGTTATCTCAATGGCTGAAGAATGAAACAGTCTCATTTGTCAACCGAAGAATGAAACGATTACCGACTACAATAGGGACGCCGCAGAAAGAAATGGTCGACCCACCCACAAGGGGCATCAAGTACCTAAAGGATTCTGGAGAAGGAGATGGATAACCCTATGAAGACACAGCGTCAGAAAGGAAGGCCTATATCATTACCAATTGGGAACAAGAAGTCACCAGCCGCACCGGTCAGGTATATTCTCAATCCCTCCGCTCATTTCATGTGATAATATTGGTTATACAACCAGCAATTATAACATGAGGGGCAGCTGTGAGCACGTGATTTTGTACCAGCTCGCGCGTTCAATGATGACGGCTTTTCAGGATATTTATCCTCGAATCACACGATTTTCGACCATCCAACGATCGTCAAATGGGAATCTTCCTCGTCGCTGAATTTAAAAGGACTTTAATTCAGAGATTAATTAAAAATATAAAAAATACACAAAAAAATTCAAAAATGCAGTCGAAAACAGAATCCGGAACCTACCTCGCTGATATCTGGCGAGGCACGACTTGCCAGAAGGCTTGGAAAACCTCGCCAGACCTTGGCAAGGTACGCTAGGTGTCTGGCGAACCTCGCCAGACTCTGGCGAGGCTCGCTAGAGACCTGGCGTACCTCGCCAGACCTTTGGCGAGGCTTGCCTCGCCGCTAAATAGTCAAGCGAGCTCACCAGACTGGCTAGCGAACTCACCAGCCAATTTAGCGAGGCCTGCCTCGCCAAACTGGCGAGGCAAGCCTTGCCAGACTCTCTAGCGAAGCTGGTGAGCCTCGCCAAAGACTCTGGCGAGCTCGCCAGCAAGTTTGGCGAGGTTGCCAAACATTTTTTCCTTTTTTGGATTCTCCAGGATTTTACTATAAATAGTCGGACATTTTTGGATTGAGGGGGTTCGAAAATTCAGAGAAAAATCCTCTCTTTCAGATAAAAAAATACAAACAATAATTTCTTCTTTTCTTCTAATTTTTTCTTGGATCCAAAACACTTTTGGATCCCAAATTTCTTCATCTACTTTTCTTTAAATATCCTCAGATATTCTCGGGTCTGAAACAAATTTAGAACCCGAGTCTGATTATCTTTTTGGATAAATCAACACTTATTTTGCCACATTAAACTACAATTAAATCAAAACGAATGAGGAACACTCCCGGGGATCGAACGGATACGCCGAAGTGGATTCATACAGCAAGGGTAAGCCTCTGAGTTCCTAGAACTGCAAATTCCATGCTTATCTTCTCTTCATCTCTTTCTGATCTTTATTTGTGGACCTAGGAATTATTTTTATTCGTTATTATTGTAAATAATGTTGTAATTCTCTCATTCTTCTCTTATTTCTTTTTTAATTTTGTATTAGAATACCCACACGAAGGGAGTAAAATATATTTCCGGGTAATAGACCTCACCTTTTACCATGCGGTCATTTTAACTAATAAAATTGACCAACATAAGTGTAAATAAAAATGAACTATTTTTATTTAAAATAACAACTTTAAAAATTTTTGATTTTTTAATTAGGTCACACGGGCCTCGCTAAAATCAAATCAAACATATGTGATATCCCCTGTGTTACCTTTGTGGATGCGGGTTAGATGTATGTTTAGGATTTTAATTTTCCTTCGGGTATCGCAATTTCATTTTTTGTGGGAAATGTAATTAATAGATTAGCGGGCGGTTGTATCCCCTAATTTTTGGAAGCCTTGTAATTTTTATTTTCCGCATTTACTTTCCACATTTACTTATTGTTTTATGGATTGATTTATTGCTTTTTCTATACGTGAATCATGCATGTAAACTCGAAAAATAACCTAAGTGCGAATATGCATAACTAAGAAAATATGGTTTAATGTAGATGTAATATAATGTGATCACATAAGAAATAAGTAACTTATCAGGGACCCGAATCTCTGTGTCTTGGTGGGCCGTCCCCCGGACATTAAGCCTCACAAGATTCTAATTCTTGGAAAGAGCTAATCCAGGTGGCGACTCCACAATAAGAGATGGTGGATTTGGGTTTGAACCGAACTAAAATATTTTTCGCCTTCTTTTTTAAACCTCTTTCCCAGGTCTCCGACCCGACGCACCTTTCTTCAAACACCTCGATGGACCACGCCTATGAAACCGCGCGCTCTCCACCCACCGCTCCGTGTTGCCCACTCACACCTATCTAATGTGTTTGCCTTCGTACGAAAGCTTTTTCTACCACTCATCAAGTGGCAAAGGCATCGATTGACATGCAGCGTCAAGTGGAGGCTGCCTATGCCACCTCGCACGGCAGCGCGAAGCGGCTGAAGGAGGTTCAGCAGGAGTGTGATGCCCTTTCTGAGGTGGAGGAGGCCGCCCAAAAGATGGGGGAAGCCGGCAAGAAGCAGGCTGCCGCGCTGACCCAAGCCCGAGAGTACTTGGAGTATTCCGAGGCGAAGCGGAAGGAGTTGATAAGCACCATGCGGGGGCTGGAGGAGAAGCACGATTTGGCGTTGACCAAAATCAAATCCACCGTTGAAACTGAGGAGAACAGGCTTAAGGCCCTGGTAGAGGAAGCTAGGGCCTAGGTGGCTAAGGAGAGGGAGGAGAAGATTGAGGCAGAAAAGGTGTTAGAGAATGTTGAAAAGGGGCTGGGATATTGGAGGACTATCACCGAGGGGAAAACTAAGGCGTTGCAGAACCTTTAGCACAAATATGAAGGTCATACGGCTAAGTACAAGATGAAGGTGAAGCAGACCCG
This sequence comes from Euphorbia schlechtendalii, assembly GCA_949673415.1. Taxonomy (NCBI): domain Eukaryota; kingdom Viridiplantae; phylum Streptophyta; class Magnoliopsida; order Malpighiales; family Euphorbiaceae; genus Euphorbia; species Euphorbia schlechtendalii. The sequence goes on from CATIWQ010152720.1 coordinate 19,427, forward strand.
TGAGGATTGGTGAGAAGATCATCTCAGCTACAGCACCGCCATTTTTCGCGCGGGGCGCGATAAGTTTCTCAGAGCGAACATTGATGATCTCGCGCAGCTAGCTCCACCTGATGAGCCCCTCGACCGTTGGGAGGAGGATGAGCGTATATTTGGGCCTCCAGCGCCAGAGCCTTCATACTCCAACGTCTCCTCTGTGGTGACAGATGAAGAGGAGATCCAGTCTTGATGGTCTGGGATCTCCACCCTTTGATGATGAGGAGCCTCCATTGGACTATGCTGATAATTTGTTAGATGTTGATCCTTTGGAGCCTAATAAGTTAGGGTTGGATGAAGAAGAAGATTCTACAATTTACATATGCCTCCTCTCCTCTTTAAGTTAGCACGGCCTGCCGTTTCTTTCTCTTTACTTTGTAATTTTCTCCTTTTGTTATGTTTTGGACTTTGGTAGCTATTAGGCTAGGCTTATGGGCTTGTAAATATACTTTATTAATGGAGCATTTGTTACTGACACTAACTTTGTTTACTACCGGGTTTTTGTGAAGAATGCTGTGTTTCTTGAATGCATGTCATTTATGTGTTGTGTTATTGTATTGCTAAATGAATATCATTTACCGCAATTGCTTACTTGCAGCTTTTGTTAGCCAAACCAGGAGACCGCTTTAGCTTGAGTTAATTGTTGAGATGATTGTTTATCCTATTTAACCTTTCTAGTGTATATTGAAATGATTAAATTTGTAACTTCAATTGCCTGCGGGCCATTCATCTCTGAAGTGCCTCTCACAGCTGAGTGTCCTTGAAGGGGTAGGACCCTATGGATTCGTAAGTTGCTTTTTAATGTGGAGCTTGATAGTGCGGAGGGGATCTCTAAGGATCTGACCCTTTAGACTGTTAGTTTTGTTTTAATTGTAAGTATGCCGAGGGGATCATTAGTGATCTGACCCTGTAGGCTTTTTAACTTGCTTTAATTTCAGAGCGCAAGAGCACCAAGGGGATCTTGGGGATCTGACCATGCGGGCTGTTTAACTTGTTTTAATTTCAAAGTGTAAGAGCACTGAGGGGATCGCTGGGGATCTGACCCTGTAGGCTGTTTTAAATTGCTTTAATTTCAAAGCGTGTGAGCACCGAGGGGATCTCGAGGATCTAACCCTGCGGGCTATTTAACTTGCTTTAATTTCAAAGCGTAAGAGCGCCGAGGGCATCGCTGGGGATCTGACCCTGCGGGCTATTTTAAATTGCTTTAATTTCAAAGCGAATGAGTGTCGAGGGGATCACTGGGGATCTGATACTACGGGCTGTTGAGTTGTGATCATCTGCACATTTTATGAAAGAAATTTGAAGTATATTGTATTATCATTGCTTTGAATGCTTGCAAAAATGACATCCAAATATATATAAAAGATGCTATGGCTATTATGCTCCTGGATAGAACTTTCAGAGAGAGGTTGCGTTCCACGTGCGAGGTAGGACCTTTCCCCGTATAGTGGATAACTTGTATGCGCTACCACTTATTTGTTTTACTACTTTGAACGGGCCCTCCCATTTGATGCTGAGCTTCCCTCGCCCTTCTCTTGCATATGAGTCCTTTGTGTTACGAAGGACTAACTCACCCTCTTGAAATGTGCGAGGTTTGATCTTCTTGTTGCATATGAGGGCGATGTGCCATTTGGATTCTATCATGCGTATGAGAGCTTTCTCACGCTGCTCCTCTAGCGAATCCAAGTTGTGACTCAACAAGTCATCGTTTAAGGCCCCTTCAATGTAATTTACCACCCTTGCGCTGGGTGGTTCCGTTCCATATGTGAGGAGGAAGGGGGTTTCGCCCGTTGCGGTCTGGGGGTGGTTCTGTAGGACCAAAGGACATTGTTAAGATCTTCTAGCCATGTTGAACTGTGCTCATAAACCCTCTTTTTTATTCCCTCCAAGATGGTCTGATTAGTTACTTCCGTCATCCCGTTCGTCTGGGAATGGGAAATGTTGGAGAAGCGAAGTCGTATCTTGAGTCGTTGGTAAAAGCATTTGAACGCATGGCAGTTGAACTGTGTCCCATTATCCGATATGATGGTATGGGGGATGCCGAAACGTGACATTATGTTCTTGTTGAAGAAAAAGGTGACCTGCTTCAGTGTAATGGTTGACAAGGGTTTGGCCTCTACCCACTTGGTGAAGTGATCCACAGCCACAATGACCCAACATATTTGCTGTTTTGCTCTTGGTAAGGGCCCAACCAAGTCTACGCCTCACAGGGTGAAGGGCCAGGCCTGAATTATTGATCTCGACCAGGTTGGTGCTGAGGATGTTTTTGCGAAGGCTTGGCACGCTTTGCAAGTTTGGTCCAGATTCTGGGCATCTAGCTCCATTGTTGGCCAATAGAAGCCTTGCAGCTTGGTCCTTCGAACCATTGCATCTTTTTTCTCATGCGTGCCGTAGAGGCTTTTGTGAACCTCGCACAATATGTAATCAGCGTTGATGCGCCCCACACATTTCATCCAAGGATGGCTGATGGACTTCCAGTACAGCTGTCCACCGATCATCGCGTAGCGAAAGGATTTCCGCACTATCTTCTGAGCTACACACTCCTCTGTTAGTAGCTCGTTGTGTTCCAAATATTTGTGGATTGGAGTAAACCATTCATTCTCCTCTTCTATTTGTAGCACTTCTATTATTGGCACGCTGGGGGTGATGATCCGTAAAGGGACACAGGGGAGTAAGATCTCTTGCTCTTCACTCGATGTCCCTTTTGCCAATCTATCTGCTTCGACGTTCAGCGCTCTAGGGATTTTCTTGACTGATATTTTGGTACCTTCGCTACTTATCTCCTTGATGAGGGAGGTGATCCTGGCGAGGTATTGCCTCATGGCCTCACTTTTGGCTTTGTATTCACCGTCGAACTATTTGACTACCAACCCTGAGTCACTGAATATGCTGATGTTATTGGGTTTGATAGCTTTGATAATCTCTAGACCGAAGATCAACGCTTCGTATTCTGCTACGTTGTTGGAGGCCCTAAACTCCAATCTAGCGGCTTACCGAATCACTATCCCCTTTGGACCCTGGATGAAAATTCCGATGCCTGCAGTCGCACTTTTAGAACTACCATCTATGAACATATGCCATGCCGCCTCTGGTGGTTCTCTCAATGGCGGAGCTCCTTGCACAAATTCTGCTAACACCTGTGCTTTCATTGCCACCCTTGGTTTGAAGCGGACATAGAGCTCTGCAAGTTTGAGGGACCATTCCACAAGGAGCCCTGAGGACTCAGGTCGCTAAAGTGCTTTCTTGAGCGGTAGATCGGTTTGTACTATGACTGTGTGGGCTTGAAAGTAGTGGCGCCATTTCTGAGAAAATAATACCAGCGCGAAAGCCAGTTTTTCCATTCGACAGTATCTGACTTCGGCGCCTTTCAGAGCGCGGCTACCATAATATACCGGGAATTGGTCCGCCCCCTCTTCTCTAACAAGTACCATTCTTAACGCCTACTCTGAAGTGCTGAGATAAAGGTACATTGGCATATCAGCGACCGGGTAGCTCAACAGGGGTGGGGAGACCAAAAAGGCTTTGATCTCAGCAAGTGCCGTAGCATAGTCTTCTCCCCATACAAACTTCTTCACCTTCAAAGCTTTGTAGAATGGGATGCATCGGCGTGCCGCACAAGAAACGAAATGGCCCAAGGCGTTAAGTTTACCGTTGAGATGTTGGATATCCTTGATGCTTCGGGGTTCTTTGAGCTGAAGCACCGCCTTTATCTTATTAAGGTTAGCCTCTATTCCCCTTTGCGAAACCAAATATCCCAAAATTTCCCTCCTGTTACATTGAAGTCACATTTTTCTGGATTCAGCTTCAGCTTGCATCTCTCCAAAAGAGCCAGAACTTTGGCTATATCTGCGGCATGCTCTGCTTTGGCTTTGCTCTTGATAATCATATCCTCCACGTACAGCTCTACTTCTTTCCCTATCATGTCACGGAAGATCTCGTTTACCATTCATTGATACGTGGCCCCAACGTTTTTGAGACGAAGAGCATGACGTTATAGCAATATATCCCTTCGTGTGTGATGAGCGACATCTTTTCCTTGTCCTCTTCAGCCATATGTATTTGATTATAGCCTGATGCCGCATCCAACATAGATTAAATGGCGTAACCCGCCGTGGAATCTACTAACATGTCAATACTGGGGAGAGGATAGTTGTCCTTCGGGCATGCTTTATTTAGGTTTGTGAAGTCTACGCACATGCAGAATTTACTGTTTGGTTTCTTGACTAGCATTACATTGGCGATCCAGTCAAGGTACCGGACTGCTATGATGTGCCTAGCCTTAAGCATTCGAGAGATCTCCTCCTCTATGGCTTTCTGTCTCTCCGACGCATGGTTCCTTCGTTTTTGCTTGACTAGTTTCACCTGGGGAAAGACATTCAGCTTGTGCTTCGAAACTTCAGGGCTGACACCTGTTAGGTGCATCGAGGTCCATGTGAAAGCCTGGACCTTCTCACACAATACTGCTAGGATTTCTTCCTTAGTTTCCTCTTTCAGTCCCCCAGGTTACCGCTACCATTACATTCGCAGGTTCGGCGGCCCGCTCCTGGTCAGGTTCTTCCTCTACAGATAAAGGCTCAACCTTCAGGGATATCAAATATGTTTCCTGAGCTTCTTGTTGATTCCTGCGGGCCGTTGCTATTCTCTGGTGTGTAGGTATTTGGAGTGTGAGGTACCAAAGGTTAATAACACCCTCAGAACCGAGGATGAGCGGGCTTCCCAGTATTATGTTATACGCCAATGAGATGTCCACGATAAGAAATTGGGCCCTTGTCTTCCACCGAGAGCCATTCTCTTCCAATGATATAGATCAGTTTGCCAAACCGCAGACGTGAACGACGTATCCGCCTAGCCCAATTAACGGTCCTTGATGGATGGCAAGGTGATTGGGGTTCCCTCCGATTGCTTCGTACACTCTTCTGGTCATCACGTTAACCGAGCTGCCCATGTCCACTAGTGTACGGCACACCTGGTATCCTTCTACCATCATTTCAATCACCAGGGCATCATTATGCAGCGAAGGCTTCTTCTCATGCGCGAAGGTGCAGCACGTCTCGCTTCCTCTGTTTGTATTATCATAATTAAATGTGTTCCCTCTCTTCCTCTTTTTCTGGGTGGTCCCCCCGGTGATCACATGTATCACTCCCCTAGGCGAGGGCTCTTTGGCATTATGACGGGGCAGTTGATAGCTTAGCTTGGCATCACAGTGAGGCGATTGATAGCCTGCCTCAACATCGTGGCGAGACGGTTGATAGCCTAGCTGCTCCTGGCGGGGATGTCTCCTCCCTTCATCTCGCTGTCTATCTCGTGGTGGGTTTTGGAGGAAGCGGTTCAGCGGACCATCGGCAGCCTTCTTGTTTAATTCATTGGCCAACTCTCTACAATCTTCTGTTTCATGGACCTCACTTTTGTGGAACTCGCAGTAACCCCCCAGCTTTCCCTTATATCTCATTTTAGGGGGATATTTGATGTCTTCCCCATTTTTCTCGATCCACATCAAAACCTCCTTTCTTTTGGCATTGAAAGGTGTGAATTCTTCTGCCTCTCTTGCCATTTCCGGGTGATAGGTCTGTCGGTGTTTTGGCTCATGTCTCCCAAAGTCTCGTCGTTTTACCGGTTCCTCCCTTGCGAAGGCCTCGATTTGCTGTGTGTTCCTTTTATAGGTTTCCCAATTCACCCACTTCCTGGCCTTCTACATTAGCATCGCCAGAGTGGTGGGTCTCTCAGTGGAAATGTCCTTGGCTAAGTCAGCGCTTCGACAGTTTCTCGCCAATGCTTCTAAGGCTATGTCAATGTTGCAGTCCCTAATCTTGAGAGCTACTTTTTGGAATCTTTCCATGAAGTCAGCGAGGGACTCATCGAACCCCTGCCGAACGATCTGCAAGTCTTGGACCGTTCGGCTGGGTGGGATAGATGTGACAAAGTGAAGGGCAAAGCTCTTGGCCATCATGTCAAAGCTCGTTATGGATCCAAGCTTGAGGCTTTCAAACTAGTGGGTCGCAGGTGCCACCAAGGTGGTGGGGAATAGCTTGCATAGCATGGCATCTGTAGCATCAGCCACCTCCATGCACTGGTGGAAATAGCGAACATGCGCAGTGGGGTCTCCCACCCAGGAGTACTCGCGCAGACGAGGCTGCTTGAACCCTTTCGAGAATCTTTCCGTGCTTATGCGTGCGCAGTAGGGCGATTCTATCTCGGCAATGTCTGGCATGGCAACCTCCATCCCCCTCTCCGCCAGGAGCGCATCCACCTTCTTGGCTATCACAGCCTCCAAGTTCTCCCTAGCCGGTCGAGGTTTTGGGGAGGCCTCTCGCCTTGATCCCGTCGAACTCCCTTCGCTGTCTAAAGACGGCCTCGAGTGGGTTTTGGGTGTGGAGCTTCTGTCCCCACGCTGGAGCAATTCCTTCTCAAGTCCCCTCACTTCCCGCCTTGGGGACTTCGTCTTTGCTTTTCCCTTGGTCGTGGTGGTTCCTCCATTTTCCATCGTTCGCGGGCAGCGATAAGTATAATGTGAGCGGTCTTGTCTAGTTACTGACGGGGAGCCTTGCGATGGGTGTCATGTCTCCGACCTATTTAATTGCCTTTCCTGGTAGAGGTTCCGGAGCAATTCTTGTTCCTCCTTCCGCGAGTGCAAGATTTCGTTCATCATATTTTGCATAAGGGCCATAGTCGCATTTTGTTGCTCGCTTTATCTAACAAGCATTGTCATCATGTCTTGTTCTGCGGCTTTCCTTCTCCTATCTTCGAATGTCTCTGGTCCCGATGAAGTAGGCGCTCCCGTCCGCAACAAGGGAATGGTGGTGACTGGGTTCGACGTCCTGGCCTTGTCTCCAAGCTTCGGTGTATCCAAGAACAGGACGGTTCCCGGAGCGAAAGGAGGTCTTGTTGGTTTGTTTGGGGGAGCAGTCATTGTTGAGGTCCACGCTCACCGCACCAATTTAGTATCCGTCGGGTGAAGTCCACCGTCTTCAACGTCCTTGGAACCTGCAAAACAAGTCTTTGGCCGGAAGCGTTCCGGCAAAGACCCTCCGATGCTAAAATTAGCGATTTGGGAGAGGTGATAAGAGTGTGTTCTTAAAGTAACAGTTACCTCAAAAGTAGGAGATTGCCTTGCTATTTATAGGGATTCATGTAATGATAGCCTGTGGGGTCTGCCTGCAAGCTGTGCGCAAGTGGCAAGTCACTTGAGGGTCTTTTCCACCTTCGGAGCATTAAATGATTCATCCGTGCTAATCAGGTTTGCATTTAATGCGACAGTGGAGAGATAAGGAGTGCACTTGATCAACGTGGGTGATGCCGAGGGTGTTTCATGTTATACACGGAGGGTGTTGCTGAAGAGATGACCTCGACATTATGTCTTCGGCATGAGAATAGGAGAATGCTGAGGACCTTTCATCTAGGAATTGACTCAGCACCGCTACCATGTTTAAACGATTTCAGCGCGTGTTTTCGCCGAAGTGTGTTCTGACTAAACCTTGTTCTGGGCCAAGGTGTGTCATTTGGGCCCTTAATGGACCTTGATATATATA
>CATIWQ010152735.1:0-15644 GCA_949673415.1 Euphorbia schlechtendalii
CGATCAATAAAATTACCGAAAAACCTTACCCTTAGATTACTCTTCAAAAGAGTGGCCTATAAGTCCACTCGGGGGAACCAAGTAAAATCTTTGTGTGTTGTTTAGTTTTACTGCAGATTTGTATGTTCATATATTCTGTAAATCTATGTTTTTCTGGAATAAATCCCTACATGTGGTATCAGAGCGTTTTTCGCTACCGTGGTCCTTTGATTTAGTAAAATCTATTTCGTTCAAATGTTTTTTTGTTGAAATTGGTTCTTTATTTCTTTCACTGCCTCTGTTCTTTGATTTGGAGTTAATAACATTGCTATTTGTGATGATGATTGTGAAGTTCTGAATGTGAGTCTAGGCTGTGATTTGAGTTCTTGGGTGTTAGATTCAGGCTGCATTTTTCACATGACTTCTAGGAGAGACCTGTTTATAAATCTTGAATTGTTTAAGGAGGATAGGAAAGTTTTCATGGGAAATGGTTCTTCTTGTTTTGTTCAAGGTGTTGGCTCTGTTCAATTTGTGTGCAAAAATGGTTCAAAATTCATTTTAAGCAATGTTAGATACGTGCCAAACATTAAGAGAAATTTAATTTCTCTTAGTCAATTAGATGACAAAGGTTTAAGTTTTTCTGCTCAAGGTAGAGTTTTAAGCATTGTTAGAAATAGTAAATGTTTGTTGAGTGCTAAACTTGTAGATGGCCTGTATCATCTTGATGCCTCTGCTGTATTTGGATCAAAAGTTAATATTAGTAAACCTGTTATTGATACTAATATGCCTGCTGATGTGTTATTTGGTTGTTTAAGTCAAGAGAGTATTGAAATTGTAAATTCTTGTGATGAAAATGTTACAAAGAATACTCTGCTTGAATCTGAAGTTTTATTTGAATCTGTTGTTTTGAATAAAGCTCAGTTGAGTGTTGATAATGCTCAAACTATTTCTGGTATTTCTGATGTTGAGGTGGAGTCAAATAGTGTGTCTTTTGTGACTCCTGATTCCATTCTTAACATTGTTGATGTTCAGAGTAAGAATATGCCTTTGAATAATCAAGTTGCTAATTCTGTATATTGCAAAAGAGATCTTGCTGTAATTAAAACTAAATTGCATTGTCATATGTCTTTGAGGTTATTAATTCTTCAATTCTTTTTTACCATTGCTTTTGCTTGTTTATTGACTTGTGTTCTTTCCTCTGAAGACTTTAGAAATTCTGTATTTGGTAATGGTTTAGGCAATAATAATTCTATTTGTGTTGAAACTAAAAGCAGGTTTAATTTGACTTTTAGAAACGCAGTTTCCATTGTCATTGCTGCACTTTTTATATTACCTGTATTGAATTGTTTGTTTTCTGGTTTTAGGTGTTCCAAGGTTGGTGTTGTGCAACTTGACTTTGTGTCAAGCTGTGCCACCATTGCCTGAAATGGTGATTACCCTATTGGTTAAGGTTTTTCCTGGTAGCTTTGTTGATCATGGTAGAGAAGCTGCAGTCAAGGTGGAGATTGTTAAGCTTTATCTGTGTGGCTTTGCTCCTCTTTAGACCTTAAGCCCACTATAGCCCATGTTCTCCTTTTAATCCTAAAAGCCCATTTCAGTTTACTCCTTTAACCTAGATATAAAAGGCTAACCTTCTGCTTCTTTCAACCTAATTATTTCCCTTTTCTCCTCTCTGTGCCTCTTTGTGCCGCAACCCACTCTATTCTCTACTCATCCTTGTGATTTGTTTATTCTAATCCTTCTTGGCACGTGGGAATGAGTTTGTTACGAGTTTGTTGGAAAGCGGTTACGACTTGACTGGTATAAAAGGGAGAAGAAGGCTAGAGAGCGTGTAGGCGTTTTTGTTTTGGTTAGTTTGCTGATTTAGGGTTTCTTCACTTGTTTAGATCATTCGATCTAGTTCATCTTGGTGTTGTATTTTTCATCTTTGGAAAGAATCAGTAGCTAGTTCCTTCTACTGATTGCTTGTTCTTAGATAGAAATCTCGCCTGAAACTCTGTTCTTGTTGTTGCGTTCTTTACCGATCAATAAAATTGCCGAAAAACCTTACCCTTGGATTACTCTTCAAAAGAGAGGCATATAAGTCCACTCGGGGGAACCAAGTAAAATCTTTGTGTGTTGTTTAGTTTTACTGCAGATTTGTATGTTCATATATTCTGTAAATCTGTGTTTTTCTAGAATAAATCCCTACATTACTTATAGAAATTCTCTATGTTTGTAAAATTGTACTGAAAAAACAAATTGAAGCTAGACAGACTATTACTGGATCTATCCTAAAATTGTATGTTCAAGGGGATATGTAAAACAACTATGCATAATAAATTACACATTGAGCTACTAGTATCCTTTGAAATTGTTATTTGGGTTGATGCAATGAATTTAGATAATGACGATATTCAAGCGATCATTGCATCAAGAATTGAACTTTTGGATGAGTTTTGGTGTACCAGGAATTCTTTTGAGAAATCATTATTGATTTTCAATTATTTGAAATCTAGGATGTTTGCTTTTATCTTGGATAATTTATCAAACTTATTCGATCTTTTTAATTTGGGTGTTCCTTATTTAAATGATAACTTTGCTCAAATCGTTTTCACCACTTACGACAAAATTGTTTAAGATGCCGTGTGTGATACCTCTAAGGTAGAATTACGCCCTTAATCCAATGATGAGGGATGAGTATTGTTCAACTAAAGTGGGAGTGTTTATCACATCATTATTTGATGTGATGAAAATGATCTGAGTCAAATTTTCATTTAAGTATGGAACACCCAAAATTAAATAGATTAACCGAGCTTGATAAATCATTCTCATGCGCAAAACAAACCTCTTTGATTTTAAATAATTGAAAATAAAACATGATTTCTCAAAAAAACTTTTTATTACTTATCTAATAATTAGAAATTTGTTCAAAAACTGTCAAAATTGATCAGATCTTATCAAACACAAATTATATACATGAAACAAAAAAAATGATATATGTAATATATATTAGAATAATTTTTAATTAGAGGGGTTGTTGTTTCCTACTTTACCAAGGTTTCTCGATATGTCAAAACAATTTAAACATAGATCGCAACAATTCATAATGACAAGACCATCACATGATGCATCTACAAGATAATTGTTAATTTTTTCGGGTAATTGTTTGTTGGCGATGGAAGGTAATAAGGACTCGATTTTAGATTGAGATTATGGAAAAAAATAACATTTGATTTTAAATTTGGAGATGAAGAATGAAAACTAACACCACTAGTTCTGAAGATTTACTTTTATGAAATAAGTTCACTACTAATAATTATGAAACATATACATTAGAAAGGTATCAAACAATAATTTTATATGAATAATAAGGATGCATTTTTAGGTTATAAACATATGTTTTGAAGTTATTAATATATTAGATATATGTAAATTAAGTTTGATAAGAAGTTTATATATGTTAAGGATAATTTTTAAGTGTTAAGGTGTAATAGAGTTGTGTTATCATATTATCCATAATAGGTGTTATATAATAGCGTATTATTTCCTTAATATAATATTAAGGATGTGTTACAAATAATATATCATTCTTGTGCATTAATTCTTGCATAATATCATCCTTCATGATTTTCAATTTGACAAACTAAACTTCAAATCAAATCACGTTCTCTCTTGATTTTTCTACCATCTCATTTCTTGCAAATGAACATGAATCTTTGATAAATGTTAATAGGTTGCATGATGTGGTCGTCAACAAATGATTTCCAATTTTTTGTAGAGAATTTTGGAAATCTTCATCAGTTAAATAATAAAAAATATGGTTTAAATATAAACTGTAAGAAGAGATGAACACTTACTCTCTTGGTTTTTATGTTTATTCAAAAGTATGAAATAAGTACAAATGAGTTAAAATATTTGTTTTTGTTTCAAACACAAGATATTATTTTCAAGAGTTATAAATAATTTTGATGTGTGGTGTGCAAGTTAAATATTGTTGGATTTTAGACTCGATCCTCCCGTATTAGTACAGGTGTGATAAGATTCGGAGTTAACTTCAGAAATGTTGCACCTGTATTAGTACTGTTGTACTATAAAGTGGACTATATTTATAAGTACATGTTAACCGATGTATAAAATTACGAGATAATATAATATTAAAGGCAGGGAAATAGGATAAATTCTCTTATCTCTTTTCTCTTTTATATATTTATGGATATATATAGTTCGTGGTTTATGTAACTTTCTTCCTAAGAGTGTAATTAGTTATCGACTAATAATACGTAATTCTCGGTCATACTCTTTTCGTTGCATTATCTGAAGTTATTTTCTATACTGAAAGAGGTATACAATTAGTCTTTCACTTTATATATTATATATTGATATTAAAATCCTAAATTGATATCAAAGCCTTTTACTACGTATTTGGTTATTTTTCAAAAATTGATGTACAAATGGGAATGACCTGACTCCAGAAGTACAATAGAGTTGTGGATCAAGAGGAATGACATAAAGTTATGCAATCAAAGAACCTAAACTTGTGAGCCGGAGGAAGCAATGATAACTCAACATCCGCAACCTTTTAGTTACAGTAATTTCCAACGTAAAAAATTCTTAAGAGGGGAGAACTGTACCGACCAAAAATTTCTAAATTTAAATTTATAAATATATGATAGTATTTTTTTTAAGAGTATGTTAACATAACTAAATATAAAAGTCTAATACTTTTAAATAAGAAATGAAATATTAATTAACTAAAACTAATGATACGAGCATTAAGTTAATTGTGGAAGGTTATGGTGGTAATCTTGCAATTGATAATTATAAAATCCTACAATATTCTAACAAGTTCTACAACCTCCTACACATGTATTTATAATTCAATCTCTTCATTACTTTGTCTTCTCCATTTCCTTCATTCTTAAAAATTCATAAACATCAAAGCTCAATCTATTTTCAAATTTAATTTCGAATTGTAGTTAAAGTTATTGTCGAAGCCTATTGTACTCAAAAATTTTGACAAGAATGGGGTCAGAAGAAGCTTATTTCCAATGTTTTTGAAACCAAACTGGCCAATTTGACCGGTTTTACCACGAACCGGCCATGAGTCTGATTGGATCAACAAAGAATACCGGTTTAGGAAAAAAAAGGGTAGATAATCCCCTTTTGAACCCGGCAAAAAACCGTTATACCGGTGGAAATCTGGTTTTCTCTAAAAACATGGATATCTCATTTTCATGGTATAAGTGAGATTTTCCTTTGACAGAGATTAGAAGAGAGTGTCTTTGAAGAATGATTGTATATCGGGAAAAATAGATCTATTCAATCTAGAAAATGAAATATCAGTTTTCTCAAAATAAAAGAGAAAATTTTGAAAGAGAGAACTGAAGGGAAAAGGCTTGAGAGGGGATTGAAATGGACAAAAAAAGAAAAAATTTGAAATAAGAAGTTTATAAATTTTGGAAAGAAAAGCACACATGTTTTAGAGAGAGAATAAGAGAAGAAGATGACGGATTCAATTCCTTTGTTCTCACTATTCCATCATTAACTCGGTTTCCATTCATTTTTGACACGTGTTCAATTTTTTTATTCCTTTTCAATTACTTACAATTTGAAAATAATTTTTTCCATTGCAACATGTATAATTCATGCATAAATGATAAACATTAAGTAAGGAACATGGTTGGGGACGAAATAACGGACAGACTATTTAAATCCGAAAAGGACTTTATTACGTGAAAATGGAGAGAGATAAAATATGTGTGGTTGAAGATTTGTAGGGATTAATTAAAATATTTATTATATTTTGAAAAAAATAGAAGCATTTATTATTTGTTAACTCATCCGAGAAATTAAGGGATTAGATAGAATTTATTTACATTTATAGGCTTGGAAATTATATAAGGGGTGTAATCTAGTCTCATTGTTGTATTTTATAAAATTATAAGATTCTTTATTATTTTGAAAAATTAATAATACAGTAAAACCATTAATTATACCAATATTAATGGTAATATAGAGTACCATTCAGTCTTCCGGTATGATATCCGGTACGATTATGATAATATTAGGGTCTTCGGGTAAGAATATACTTTTCGTATTTAAGCTTTATTTCTAGAAACTAGAGTTAGTTAGACATATTTAGGTTATTAGATAGATGATTATGTGATTTTTTGATAGATTAAAGATGCTTATTTGTAGAGGGAGCAAATGAAAGACATGGAAAAGGAAAAGATGTGGATGAAGGCAAGTAAAGGCTTTTGAATTGTTAGTGTCCTTAATTTTAATTTCATATGCTTTGCTGAATTTCACAGATTTGAGTAGCCTTGGTTGTCGATGGATTTTCTTGTGATTTAAGTTTTGGATTTTCGTAATTCTTGATCCCGGAATTTTCGTAAGACAATAATAAAGGTTTTATTAGAAGAACATCATTTTGGTGCTTGAAACGTTGGTTTTTTAGTTGAGAAAGGAATTCTGCATTCAAAATTTCAGATTGCACACTGTTTAATAATTTCAGCATAACTTGAGTTTTATAACTCGGATTTGCACGTTTCTTGTGGCTTTGAAAAGCCTAGACGCGTGCATAATTATGATTATGAGAAATGGGTTTGCAAATCCTCTGTTTTCTGGTATTTTTATCATTATGATCAATAAAAACAGCCCCTAGAAAAGACAAATTTCACAATAATGTAAGATTATAAGTCGTTCATATGTAAGCGGACATAATGAAACTGAAGTCACCAAAAATACTAGTACTACCACTTATCTAGAGACTGACAATTCGTGTTATTTGGACCCGCACTCTCCATCAAACTTTTTTATTGATAAATTATCCTTCAAACCAACTGTCTCCAATAGCAAGAATCCAGCAAACAAAAACATCAGTAAGCTTTCTTACCTTCTTAACGGACAAAAGCCTACACGGTGGTAAACATAGCGTATCTTATCCTCTTGAGTACATTTTCCATCCCTCCTAAGTACAGAAAACAGATTATCAAACATTTACCCTTTTTAGACAGCAAAGCAAAAGCAAAATATTATGTATTACCTGCCAGACCATACGATATCATCATAACTGGATTTGAAAACACTTCGAGTAGCCTCGTCTTCCCATCGAAGCTCATTCCACCAATCGGGAGTCCCTTCGATCGCCAAATCGCACCCTTTTGCACTATTAGCGTTCAGCGGAAGCTTCTTCAGCATCGGGCATCCACATACACGCATCACTTTAAGATTCGGGAAGAGCTTTGGTTCCCGACATATACTCTTCAGATTCGGCAACCCTATTAATTCAAGCTCTCGGATCTTTGCAAATGGATCCCCGATTTTTGTGCTTATTTCTTTTAAATTTTCGCAGTATCTAACAACCAGTTTCGTCAAGTTTGGAGCACGAATAAGCCACGTCAAGTCTTGCAAATAATGGCAGCACGAAATTTTCACCCTACGAAGGCTATGGAAACATGTCGTTTCGGAGATGCGATAAGATGATCCCGTTGTGGTTCCTAAAAATTCACCATTGGGAGGCCCGATATCTTCCAAGATTAAGGATTGAATACACTTCGATAGTTTGCGGCTGCCGAGTACATAATGGTAGATATCCGCATCCTTTATTGTGAGGCTCAAGGCTTTCAAACATTCCGACCTTTCCAAATCTTCCACCGAACATAGAAGGAGGGTGCGTCTCGATCCAAACATTCGGAAAACTTGCAAATGCTTCAACATGCCTAGCAGCCGTATCGGAAAGAATAGAAGATTACAGGTAAACTCCAAGTTAAAGCATTTCAACCTTTCCAGCTTCATTAACTCCCGAGGCAAACGCTCTATTTCGGTGTGAGAAATATCGAGATACTGCAGCGAAACCAGTTCTAAGATTTCATCTGGAAAAACTTTTATTCCAGTATGTGACAATTCTAGGACTGTTAGCGACTTGGTGTACCAAATGAAGCCGCAAACAAGAGTTATCGCCCCCAGCTTAGGGTTGCCGGAAAATAACAACGTCGACAAATGTGGACGAGGAGGAGGCGCACGAGATTTTATATTCGACGAATCGAAGGACCATCGTTGCACATCAATGACATGATCTTGGCATCTTTCCACCGTCCGATACATGGCGCTTTTCCGAACCGGTCCACGGACTGCACGAAGTAGTTTCGTTTCTCGCCCTCGACCTCGCTTGCTATCCACAAGCACATGTCTCGGATCAGGCGGTGCATTTTCACCTCTTCAAATGCATCTTCCAGTAGAGAAAGATCGACGAGAGCTTCTAGAATGCGATAGCCCTTGGTAAAAGGGTCGGATTTATTGTCATCGTCGCCATTATCTAAGAAGTCCTCGCAAATCCATTTGTCGATCAGCTTTTCCTTTGGAATATCAGAGTATTCAGGGAACAAAGCACAGTATGATAGACAAGATTTCATGTACGGATGTGGCAAGCGGTCATAACTGGACTTCAGAACTAAAAAAACATGTCTGAAAGCAGAGTTCTTAACAGAATGCTTACATGAGGAGGATGACAAAGAAAGCGCGCAGCTGACAAGTGCCAGTGGCAGGCCTACGCACTCTCTTACAAGACCACGAGCAATGGTTTCAATGTCAGGATGTGTCTCGATTCCGATCCTATCCTGAAACAGCTGCCAGGAGTTTTCACTTGACAAAAGCTTTAATTTGAAGGTCCTTTTAGCTTCCATTAAGGTGCAGACCGCCTTGGATCGTGTAGTAAACACTACTTGACAGATGTTCATTGAAATTCCAATGTCTCGAAGCTCAACTCAGTTCCACAAATCATCTAACAGCACGAGAATCTTCTTTCCATGCAGTAACTGAGAGATATTAAAATTCTTCGCTTTCCACTGGGAAACAATCTGTTTCGCAATTTCAACCCGCAATTCCTCAACTTTCACCTCCTCAGAAACTTGCAGCCAAACCACGAATTCGAAATGGCTGAAACTTTCATCATAGAGCTGAGTTAAAAGAGTGGTTTTACCAATGCCTCCCATCCCCCAAATGCCCATTAAATTAACATTATCCTCAATCAAACACTTAAATAACTCTTCTATCTCGTTTTCGAAGCCCTGAGTTGTAAAATCCCTAGGCAGAGGTGCTCTGTGTTTTAAAGCTATCAATTCAGACATGATTTTCGACACCTTATTAGCATAACGGTTGGGAGGGCAGGGCATGTTTTCCACAACGTAACATATTAGTTTATCGACTTCGGATACCTTAATTACCACATCTGAAACCCAAATTCTAACACGACCTTCTGCTATTCCTTCTTCTCTTCGCAACACTTTTTCAATAAGCACAGTTAATTCATCTTTTAGCTTCGCCAGCTCTTCCAGACGCGTCAATGGTGGAGACATCGACATTAATTCCGAGAATAATTTAATACAGCATTTAAACGAAATTATTAACAGTTCATCGATTACTTCAAGAGGGAATCCCTTAGATCTTCTAACCAGCTTTAATTTTCTCTTTTTGATTTGCAGTGTATTTGGGAGAAGTCGAGGGTTTTCAGATTTGTACAAGTTGGTTTGTTTTCGCTTTTGATTTTAATCAATTATAAATTAGCTTTTAAATAAATAGAGATTTGTTTTTGCCTCTAAAGTTTAAATGGAAAGAGAGACCTGAGCAGGATTGATTAACAACGGCAGTCCAACTCCAACTGTGTTTGCTTCACTCGGTTACTGCAAACGATGTCGTTTATTCCACTTATTCCGGCCCTTAACTGTACTTTCCATATTTTGAAACCAATATTTAGTATTTTAATTTTGGTATCCATAAATTAATAATAAACAGTTTAGTTTCATTAAAAAAATGGTATATGTTCCTATTCTCTTAATGATTTTTTCTTTTTTCCTTCACAATTATACCTAAACAACATAATAGAACACTTTTTTTTTTCATATTTATGCAACAATAATATTCTGGTTAATTTTAAATCACATGATGTGGAACAAAAAAGAATATAATATCTATCTACGAGCTAACTCGTGGTAACATCAATATAAATTAATGTGTGTTTATCTTGATTTCAAATTCCAAATTCAAAATACTTATTTTTATATATAAGATATAGTATATAAAACTTAGTAATTATATCTTCATTTATTTTGTAACTAACAAATATTGTTCACCCTTAAAGAAATACTAATATGATAAAAGGATAGGCACTAAAAGATAATAAGAATAAGTACTAATAAAATTAATCCAACGAGGAAAGAAATACTAGAAGATGAACGGAATAAAACACTAAACAAGAAATATAAGACTAAGCTAAAAGGAAAGAAATAATAAATAGAATTGCATTGAATTAAAAACCTTGTAAATGAAGAAAACTTTTGTTTCTCAATTAGTCCGATAACTCTTGAGTTTTTTGTATTCTAGCTGAACGGGCCAGATGTTAGATGTACGTATATCATAAATTGAATTCTTTTCTTCGAAATATTTCCCAACACATTAGCCCTTGTTTGGGATAAAATTCTGTTTCGAAATGTGTATACCCTTCCACATCTTCTACCCAAATATTGACATTTGGCGAACATTAAGAAAAGAGAAATAGAGTAGTGAGAGAGACAAACTTTTCCGAGTGATGAATGATTAGCCGCAAATTGTTTTTGGACCACCATTTTCCATGTATGTATGCTTCAACTCGGGCCTTATCTCATCCTCAGAACCCTTTACCGATCAACAATATCTCGTATAAAAAGAATCGAGTAAACACGTCAGCAAACAAAATCATCAGTAAGCTTTCTTACTTTCTTAACGGAAGTTTGAGGGCATTTTTAAATAATAAGCAGCATTCAAATTAATACAGGAAACATCAGAGCTTCTATAGGCTAGTTCGACTTATTAGCATCCATTAGTATATTCAGCAGTCAAGTCAAAACTGTAACAAGTGATTGCAAATTCCGCCAACAGTTTCTTTTCGTATCTCACTCATTTCATCTGAGCTTCACCGTGTAAAAACAAAGTATACCTTCAAGTCTAAACATATAAAACATTAATGTACCAGCAAACTTAATTCTGAAATTTCATAGTAAATCCGGTTTCTGACAAGTCTAGGACTGTTAGTGACTTCGCATGTCTCGAATCACATCATGCATTTTCATTGCTTCAATTTCATATTCATCTTCTAGTAAACTTCTAGAATGTGGTAACCTTTAGTAAAAGGGTCGGCTTCATCATCCAAAAAGCCCTCACATATCCATTTATCTATCACCTCTTCCTCTGGAATATCAAAGATGTATTGAGCAACTGTTTCAACATCAGAATTTGCAGCAAGTGTTTAAATTCTGATTCTGTACTGAAACAACACAAGAATCTTTTTTCCATGCAAGAACTGAGAATTGAGAGCAGCCTTATCATTAACATTCTTCCCTTTCCTTTTGGTGACATTAAGAATCCCAATCTGTTTAGCAAATTCAACCTGCAAATCCTCAACTTTCACCTCACATGAAACTTGCAGCCAAACCACAAATTCAAAATGGCTGAGACATATGTAATAGAGCTGGGTAAAAAGAGTAGTCTTACCAATGCCTCCCATACCCCAAATACCAGTTAACTAACCGTATCCTCAATCAAACACTTAAATAACTCTTCTAGCTTGTTTTCCGTGCCCTGTGTTGTAAAATCCCTAGCTCAAGCCCGTTAAAACCCAAAGTCTTGTGGTTGAGGTTGGTTTTTATATACATATCCGAATCCGGCCCGATTAATAATTTATTATGTAATATCTATATATATATTATGTCTAACATTTATTTTTTTATTTTTATATTTTAACCCTTTGAATTTTTGAACTCTATACAATAATTTATAATAAAATATTGAAGAGTTTGTATTAAAGAAGTTAATTATACGTAACATTTATTCGCACATACATAAAATTTTTCTTTATGTATATATATTTAGTCTATAAAAAAATTTCAAGCAAACATATTATGGGTTGTGGATCGGGTTTGGGAATGACCCCTTTAGCCCACTCAAGCCTGAAGCTTATAAGTGTGAGTCTGACTGGACTTGGGTTGATGATTTTTATGAAAATCCCGATCAGCTAGGCCCGAGCCCCCCTTAGCCCGCTCAATGAACAATCAGCTCAATAGTCAGAGACAGTGATGGCTTTTAGATTCCGACCTCCCTCGACATACAAATCATCTAATTGAGCATATTTAAATGTGCAATGTGAAATAAAATTAGGATTTTGAGAGTCACTGTTTTCCCTCCAATTTCTAAAATATCATGGAAAATTGTCAAAGATGGACTTGATTTGGTTTTCTAATTTCAAGACATCCATTTCCTATTTACTATAAAGATTTTTCATGTTTCAATTTAACAATCATACAACCCACCTTGTTTGTCTTTCTCCCTCTCATGTTCCTACTATTTCACTTCTCAATTTCACATTCCTTTTACAAAGAAGAAAAATGTTGCAGCAAAAAAACTTCTCTCCCATGATTCGATGATTCCTGCCAATCTCATCCATTAAAAGCTTCGATTAACTTCGTTTTCTTTGTGTCTCACTGAGTTATCGATGATTTGTGATTACTCAAGGAATTGGAACTAAAAAATACGAGGTAACATTCCAATAACCTAGATAATACTTTTTGAAGTAGCTGATCATCTGTAGTTGATGATTGAGGCGGACATGGTGGGTTGAAAAGATCATTAGCATTTGTTTTGATTTTTTGTTGCCGAAGTTCGTATTAAATACTACTTTGATTAAATAAAAACTTAATTGCAACAGATGCTCTTCATCTTGTAATGTAGGATTAGCTAGGCTTATTATGCCATGTAGTTTGTGTTTATTTTCTACATTTTTTCTGCAACTTAAGAAGGCGAATGAAGACAAAGTAGCACATGTTGATTTAGAATCAAATTTTACCCTTATATTCTTGTTGTTTCATGTCAAATTAACTCTGATATGGATCTAGCCGAATGAAACTAAAAATTTGTAATTTTTTTGTTAGAATGCAGATGGTGTAATTGGAATAGGTATAGCTACTACAACAGTGGGGTTATTTGCTGGTGGAATTCCTGCTGCATTCATTCGTAAGAAATGAATAGCTTTGTGCATAAAATTCCATTTGAATTTGTAAAATTCTACTTGCATGAGTTGAGTTCCATCTTTTTAACCTGAATGAATTTTTCTTAGACCAATTATATTGATATTGGCTTTAGAATTCCTTTAAATTTTCTATACTTGTACCCATGTCAATTTTTTTGCTTCAGATTAACTAGATCTATATATATTCTGATATGGTAATATTTTTTGTTTCATTTCTATCTCATGTTAAATTCTGATATTTCTCTATGAATTTGGCATAGAATCTGCCACAAAAATACAATAGCAAGCCACATGTATAGAATATTAAGCATGACTAATCCAGTATTTGATTCCATGTTATTAATTGTAAGCCTCATGCTTGTTGGTGGCTTAACTCATCTCTGTTAATCCATGCACTAGATGTGTTCCATCCTTATACTCCCATTGAAGAAAAAATAAATTGTATGAATTCATCGATTGTATTTTATTTCACACAATTAAAACTTGATTTGGTCATTTGTGATTTTGTCCCATTTTTCTCTACAAATAATGACTTACACTGTAAGCTAGATGAAACATTACCACCAGAAAGAATATTGATGCAGTTGAATCATCCATTAAAAGCAAGTCAAAAAGTTCAGTTGCATAGTTCACTTTTGCTTGTGTGGCAACTACTCTTGTTTCCTCTTCTTTCTTTACCGGCTTGGTTTTTGATATAATTGGTTCAACCTGAGGTGATGCTATGATGGACGTTGCTTGAGTACAACTTTCAGGCCGCAAGTTTATGTTCATTTTGGGAAGCGGTGTGACTTTCGGCTCCTCTGAAACTCGATTTGTGGAATTTTTTAGACCTCTGTCCATGATTATTAGCAAGTTTGATGTCATTTGTTACAAGCACAAACACTACTTTTCTACCCCGAGGAACATGAATCGGGCTATATGCTTGCCGAACATTTAAAGAACTTTATTTTGAACTAGCGTATGTTTTTTTCAGACTAATGAGTGAAATTTTTCGATTTTGTTTAATCACGTAATCAATTATATAGCTTGTCATCTCGAAAATTACTGGTTTATTCTATGAATTTCAAATATATAATAGGCATTTTTTACATGTAAAGAATATACATACGAAGAATCTATATGATACATAAACAGATATATAATAGACTTGTACCTGTCAGAGTTTTATTTGTGTTGGCATAGACTCATACTACAACAAGCTAAAACATGAATCACAATGTTGGTATATAACATACATATCTCTGACATATAACACGTATATAATATGTGTATAACAAACATATAATAGACTTGTAAATATGAGAGTTTTATCTGTACTAAAGAAGTCGATTTTTGGAATTTTTTAGGCCTATATCTGACATATAATAGCATATAACTGACATATATCTGACATATCAAATGTTTATAATATGCGTATAACAAACATATAATATACTTGTACTTATCAGAGTTTTATTTGTGTTGGCATAGACTCATACTATAACAAGCTAAAACATGAATCACAATGTTGGTATATAACTTACATATCTCTGACATATAACATATATATAATATGCATATACCAAACATATAATAGACTTGTAATTATGAAAGTTTTATCTGTATCAAAGAAGCCAACATCTTATTTCACCAAGTTCTATTCCTAGTGTTTTTGAGCAGCAGAAATTATCGAGAGTTCCAAAGAATGCAGCATGAAATTCATCGGGACCGGGGTTACTTTCTAATATGCGTGTTGGTTCTCAAAGACAAATGCTCGGAAGCCCCCAACAGCAGCAGTAATCGCAAATTCCTCAACAATATTTATATCAACAATTTTTGAAGTAAAAGAAAGAGCACACATTTGTACAATCTCATATGCAGCAATCTAGCATGAAAATGTCATAGCATATGCAACCTTCTTCCATGATTCAGTCGTTGAATCTCTCTGGTCTGCAACGAAACTAACCATCTTTGGCTCAACAATTAGCACAATCTATACTACAACATCCACAAATAATTCTCAGACAACAGTAATAGGCTACTAGCATTAATCAACAATGAGCAACAATGATGCAATAACAACATCTAATTTCTCAACAACCAAATGCCACAAATATGCACCAAAGTTAGTTAATTGGAAAACAAAATAATGTTGGAGAAATGCGAAAGACGTAGATGAGGTTGTAGGGTCGAAACATAACCTCCAAAATTTGATGGCTCAACAAAATAACCTATTAAGTAAAGGAATGCCTCTAGTTTTCAACAACAACATCTACTTAGAACTCAATCTGGACGCTCAGCCATGCAAAGTAATCAACAATCTTTGCACATTGTAGTTTTTTAGTTGCTTCGATCAATACGTTTTGTCTAAATTTTGAAAATATTAAAGTATGTCATTGGAGATATTCATTTTAGTTTTTTAGTTGTTTCTAGTTTAGAATGTATTTTGAACACCACAAGGTCAAGCTTTTTCTACACAAATTAATAGTTTCTACAAGTTTATGTACATTAGATAACGAGCTACTAGAAGAAAAAGATAATAATTGAACAGATGAAACTAAAATAGAAATGCTTAGTGCATTCAGATCTTCAACTATCAAAATATATTCCTACCGTTGTTCCTCTTTTGGTACCCATGTTGCTTCAA
>CATIWQ010152741.1:0-14100 GCA_949673415.1 Euphorbia schlechtendalii
CTTTACGATTTCTATTGATCTTTGACATTTTCGATCCTTTGCCAATTCCTTAAGTTCCACGCATCTTTTTGCACCTTTTTCACTCTTTTTCCATAGAATTCCACTTTTGTTCATTTTACTTCCAAGATTTATCTAGTTTCTACATTTGCATAAAAAACAACTACATACCACGTGAAATCTGTTATATGAAATATAAAATGAAACAAAATCATATGTTTAATGATTGAAAATGTCATGATAATAAGTATAATTATACACTTATCACACCCCCACACTTAACTTTTGCCTTGTCCTAAAGGTAAATACAACAGAAGTGAATAAATTAGTATTCAAGTTCGTACCTCATTTGGTGAAAGACTATTGTAGTGAGTACCACATTCCCACGTTGAATAAGATTCAAGTAAAGTCTTTGAAATTTCTCACAAATTAGTAATGTGCAATTTATATAGTCTAGTTGCATACCTTTGCTCTTAATGGAGGGCCAACCGAATTGCATCTTCATATAAGCGTTATATGCTTACTCGAATATTGCCTTCTCTCAAGTATAGTATAAAGTATTAAGGAAAAAAGGAGTTCAGTTTGGAAAGTTTGATCTCAAGGTATTTTTAGGTAACCTAGGATGCCAAAAACACTCTTAATGGTTGCATTTTATGCTCCATACCAGTATCCCCTTTTTTTAGTGGTTGCGTTTTATTCTCCATACCACTTTCTCTCATTTTTTTTCTTTCAAGCATATGTTTTTGAAGTACTTTGTACTTTGCACCCATTTTTCATGCTATACTACTTTTTTCTTTTTTCACTCAATGAATGGTTACCATTCCTCACCTTTTGCATAACTCATTGGTTATCCTCTCTTTCTTTTGATTTTTCACTCTTAATACCCTCATCCTTTGTTAATCAATTTCAAAGTATTATGGCTATAGTTTCCCAACACTTTAAACACACTCAATACTTATAGGACTTATTCGAGAATAGCATATAAAACTCATAGTAAGAACACTACTAGATATTACTCCACTTAAACTTATAGGTAGCATTAAACTAAAACTATATAACTTATACTAATTCATGTTGCATTGAAATGTATATCGAAACTTACTTGGAATGTTGCTTGTGAATGTTACTCACAACTCATCCTTTCCAAATTGATAAATGTTGTGCTAAAACGCTCATACTCTCAACGTGTGGTCATACTCGAAACACTTTGTTCAAAATATGCACTAACATCAAACTTGAAATAGTATAGTATAGGTATGGATAATGTATAAATAACACAAAAATCAAGAAAAATTTTCAAATTCTTCAATTTTTTCATTTTATATACTTTTTTGGATTTTTGGGATTTTTACAAATACGCCCCGACACTAAAGAACACAATGTCCTCATTGTGAGAGATTTTACTAAATATGAAAAACATAAAAATGAATAATACTGAACTAGTCTAAAAATATGAAAAAGAAAAGTAAAGAAAAGAGTAAATCCATTCTATTGAGAAGGAGAATCCGGGGGACTAGGAGTAAATTGACAATTTTGTTTTCTAAAGAAAGAAAGTAATTTTTGAAGCATCAATTTATTACTTTTCTTCAAAATCTTCATATCCTTCTTCATTACTCCAAGTTTCGCTTAGCAAATGTCTAATTTTTGTTGCATACTCACCTTCCAATCTTCTGAAGCTTCATCTTCTTCTTCTTCTTCATCTTCTTCTTCAATCATTGGAGATTTTCCATGACAATGTCTAGCAGTTGGATTAGATGGTCTAACAGAAGAATCTTCTTGAGTCGAGATTAACTTCTTGGTGCGGTTGGAGTAGGAATAGAAAGAATATACGCCATCGTTCTCTTGAAGAAGTCTGGTATTCTTTAAGTAAGTCCCATCCATATAGCGAAAATACTCACCCGATTGTTTGACATAGGGGAGTTTGCTTCTTGCACCCAAGATGATTGCGATGATAATTTTGACCGCCCCAATCTTATTTCTCATACTTGTAGAATTCTTCTTCATCATGTCCCATATGATATCCATGAATTCTATTTTTTGTTTCATCAAAGCGTAAGAAAGAACAAACAAATCTTTCTTTTGGACTTAGGTATTTTCTACTCGACAAAATACTGAAGTGGAAAGTTTTTTGTGGAGAAGAAGAATGCACTCATCCTTAATGAGTTTGTTGGGAGAATTTTTGGGGTCAAAAGAACGCTTACCGGTTAATTCTACCCAAACTTGATTTGGTTGAAAAGAATTCGTCATGGTTGATGATTTTTAGACTTCAAACCCGAACCAAGTATGCATCATATCCCTCGTCATAGCATATTGATTACCTTGATTGGGGAATTTTATCACCCTTTTCCTTGTATCTTCATTGTAGAATGTCACTAAACATTCGAGAATCCAATCTCAATTTTGTGGAAAATGCAAATCACAAACTTTGTGAGTCCAAGAGCAGAAAGATAAGCCTCCATCTCTCTACCAAGATTCAATGTTTCCAAGAAGACCATAGCGAGGAATATCATTCTAGTGATATCCAATTTGCTAAGCTTTTGGAAACGCTTACCCTCTTCTCTTATCCTTGAAGGGAAAGGACAACCATACTCCTCTTGGTATGTTTGGCTTTCTCTCCTATTTGAAGATTTCATCAAAGTCATTTTGATTGTTTTGAAGTGGAACGGTTTAAAGAAAAAGGTTGAATGTTGAAGAGTGAAGATGAAGAAATTTCAGAATTTTTGTAAGCTTTTTAAAGGTTGTGGTGGCTAGGGTTGAACTTAGACCTATTTATAGAGTTCTAAGAGGTCTCTAATTGGCCACAATAGTCAGTATAGCTGTTATTGCTCAAAACTAGCTGTTAATGGTAGTTACGGACATCTATCGCGTGCTGAATTACGATCTATAACTATTATATTCTGCCCATGTCATGATCCCGAAGGCTTGTCGTGATTGTGACTCCCTTAATCACAAAAATAGTAGGTTTTGAAACTCGATATTTATGAGTGTGAGATGTATCGCGATCTTCTTTAATTCTTCAAATTCTTCAATTTTTAGACTTTGTACCTATAAGAACTTAGAAACACAAACACAAACAAGCATTGTTAAATACAAAAGATAAATATATACTATTTCATACCTTGAATGATTATGGTGATGATAGTAATTGAACATCAACGTCTTGTTGTTCAAATTTATTTTCGAGATAAGGTTTGCATCGTTGACCATTGGCTCGAACTATTTCTCCATTTTCGGCTTTCAATTCCAATGCTACATTGTTAAACACTTGAATAACTTCATAGGGTCCCTTCCAACGAGATTTGAGTTTTCCAAGGAATAAGCAAAGCTTGGAATTATATAATAGAACTCTATCTCCGACCTTAAACTTCTTATCCTGTAGTTTTGCATCGTGCCATCGTTTTGTCTTCTCTTTATAGATCTTTGCATTTTCATATGATGACAAATGTAGTTCTTCTAATGCATTTAAATCAAACTTTCTTATTTCACCGGCTTTGTGTAAATCCATTTTCAAATTCTTCAAAGCCCATAAAGCCTTATGCTCTAATTCTACTGGTAAATGACAAGCCTTCTAGTAAACCAACTTGTAGGGTGTCATACCAATAGGTGTCTTAAAAGCTGTTCTGTAAGCCATAATGCATCATTTAACTTAGTAGACCAATCTTTCCTAGAATTTGAGATAGTCTTTTCGAGAATCCACTTTATTTCTTGATTAGAGATTTCTACTTGACCACTAGTTTGAGGGTGATATGGAGTAGAAACCTTATGATATACTCCATACTTCTGCATAAAACTCTCAAAAGTCTTATTGATGAAATGTGAACCTGCATCACTAATTATTGTCCTAGGAACTCCAAATCTACTAAATAATTGCTTAAGAAACTTAGCAACTATTCTACCATCATTCTTACTATATGCGCTAGCTTCAACCCATTTCGAAACATAATCAACTGCAACCAGAATGTAATTATTACCATTGGAGGTTGGAAATGGTTCTATGAAATCTATACCCCAAACATCGAAAATCTCCACTTCTAATATGTTTTTAATGGCATCTCATCCCTTCCACTTATATTTCCTGTTCTCTGACAATTATCATAATTCTGAACAAAATCTTTAGCATCCTTGAATAACATTTGCTAATAAAACCCACTTTCTAGAACTTTAGCAGCAGTTTTTTATAGTCCTAAATGTCCTCCATATATGCTATCATGGCAATGACGTAAAACTGAAGAAAAGTTTGTATCATCTATACATCTGCGAATAATACCATCAGCACAAACCTTAAACAAGTAAGGGTCATCCCACATAAATGATCTAATATCCTTAAGAAATTTCTGCTTACCATTAGAATCTAAATCAGAGGGTAAAGTATGCGTAACTAAGTAACTTGCAAAGTCGGTATACCATGGATTAACAGTATGTTTAACAGACATAAGATTTTCATCTAGAAAGAATTCATTAATATCACTAGTTTCACCTATAGATCCCTTATCATCTTCTACACGATATAAGTGATCAGCTACAGTATTCTCACTTCCCTTTTTGTCCCTTATTTCTAAGTTAAATTATTGTAAAAGAAGGATCCACCTAATTAATCTAGTTTTGGTATCTTTCTTAGGAAACAAATATCTCAAAGTAGTATGATCTATATAAACTATTACTTTAGATCCAAACAGATATTATCTAAATTTATCACATGCATATACGACTGCTAACATCTCTTTTTCCATGGTTGTGTAATTGAATTGTTCAGAGGATAAAGTGTGACTCGCATAATAAATTACATGCAAATTATTTTCATACCTTTGACCTAAAACACAACCAACAGCAACATCAGTAGCATCACACATCAATTCAAATGGTAGAGACCAATTTTGTTTAACAATTATGGGTGCCGAAACTAATGCTTGTTTTAAGGTGTTGAAGGCTTTTAAACAGTCATCAGAGAAATCGAACTTCACATCTTTAACTAATAAATTAGTTAAAGGTTTAGCTATAACCGAAAAGTTCTTAATAAACCTTCTATAAAATCTAGCATGGCCTAGAAATGATCTTATTTCCTTAACATTTATGGGAGGAGGTAATTTCTCAATGATCTTGGTGTTTGCTATATCTACATGAATTCCCTTCTCATCTATCTTATCACCTAAAACTATTCCTTCATTAACCATAAAATGACATTTCTCCCAATTCAATACCAAATTAATTTCTTCACATCTGGTAAGTACTTTATCCAAATTTTCTAGACATTTTTCAAAAGAATCTCCAAATACAGAGAAATCATCCATGAAAACTTCCATAATATCCTCAAGATACTTACTAAAAATAGCAGAAACGCACCTTTGAAAAGTAGCTGGAGCATTGCACAACCAAAAAGGCGTTGTTCTATAAGCAAATGTACCAAATGGACTTGTAAAAGTGGTTTTGTCCTGGTCATCTGGCTTAATATGAATTTGAAAATATCAAGAGAATCCATCAAGAAAATAGTAATATGAATGTCCAGATATCCTTTCTAACATATGATCTATAAATGATAAAGGGAAATGGTCTTTCCTAGTGGTTGCATTTAATTTTCTGTAATCTATGCAAACTCTCCATCTAGTTGTTGTCCTAGTAGGAAGTAAGTTACCTTTTTCATTCTGAACTACAGTAATAACTCCCTTTTTCAGAACACATTGAACAGGGCTGACCCATTCATTATCTGAAATTGGATAGATAATTCCTGCATCTAGTAACTTAATAATCTCCTTTTTAACAACTTCCTTCATATGAGGATTCAATATTCTTTGCCTTTCTATCCTAGGTTTACTATCATTCTCCAAGTTAATAGAATGCATCACTATATTAGGGCTAATCCCTCTAATATTGGAAATTTGCCAACCAATACTCCTAATTCTACCCTTTATTGTCTCCAATAATGTTTCTTCTTGCAGATTAGATAACTTACTAAAAATGATAATTGGTAGGGTATTGTTACTTCCTAAAAATGCATACTTCAAATGACTAGGCAATTGCTTCAATTCTACTAAAGGTGGTTTATCAATAGAAGGTGGTGTAGGTTCATCTTGTCTAACTAATTTTTCGGTTTCAGAGGAGTATTCTATATTTTCAAGGGATTTAGATGTTGATTCTTCATGAGATGTAACATGACAAATTTCATCTACACATGTATCAATTAAGTTATCAATCATGTAATCACCACAAAACTTATCCTAATGTATGTTAGTAAACATTCTGACACAAAACAAAATACAATAACAAACAAATATATATAAATAAAATAAAAGCAAAATAAATATAAAAACATATCATAGTCTCTAAATAATTGATCTCTAAGAACTCACTTGCCTTCCCCAGCAACGACGCCTAAAACTTGATCGCAAGGTTTTGACTCTATTTATTTTGAGGGCTATATTTGGTGATGAAGCCAAAAACCTTTTTCCCCTACTTTCTACCGATAAGATAAAAGTTGAAAATACGAACGGAAACTTTTATTGATAAGTGATTTGCAATTAGACTTATAAAACAATAGCTTGAATATATACAGAAATCTAGTGATCGAAATAAGGATTCGAATCACTTATACATTTTCTCGCTAACACTTATGAATGTAGCGAAAACTAAATCATTTTTACTCTCTATCTATGGATACACGTGCATTATAACACACACATAGTCACTCACAATCCATGCCACGAAATTGGTGAAGTTTAGAGCCCTATTTATAGAGTATGAAGGGTTGCGTCTATCCATACAAAGAGTTGTGTCCATTGCGAAAGATTGCATCACTTCATTGTGATTGGTTGAGAAGATTTAATCTTATCCACAATGGATAGGTGCTTTTTCATGATTGGTTAACTTCCAAAAGGTGTCTTTTAGTTTGGTAGTTGATGGTGATTGATCGTTCTTATCTGGCGGTTGGTAGTTAAGAAGATTTAACCAAAAAACCATCCAGGTCACGACCACAATATATATGTCGTGACCATGAATACTTTTTGGAAATTTTCTATTCTAAAGAATACTAAGTCGTGACCGCGAGTAATTGTCACGACCGTGAAATGTGTTTTTCTTCAGAATTCTCCTTGTAACTTTACCGATCTTTGACAGCTTCGATCCTAAGCCAAATCTTTAAGTTCCATGCATCTTTTTGCACTCTTTTTACATATAATTCCACTTTAGATCATTTTACTCCCAAGATTTGCCTAGTATCTGCATTTGCACTAAAAACAACTACATACTACGTGAAATCTTTTATATGAAGTATAAAAATGACTTGAACTATAGTGTTTAGTGCATAAAATTAATATGATAATAAGTGTAATTATACACTTATCAGTGCTAAGCCATGAATTATCCTCCTTAAATACAAGATAATTATTAGTGGAGCCCACGGATAAATCAATCATATATAAATTATTAATTCTAGGAGCAAAGAGTATAGTTGAGTTAGTCTTATTCTCCATAACTAAGCAACCTACTGAGTTGAATGTAACCTTCCTACCTTTTTCACAAAGCTGGGCTACGCTTAGCAAGTTGAAGTTAAATCCTTTGACCAAAGACACCTCTTCAATTCAAGGCGAAACACTGATAGTGCCACATCCAACATTCTTCCCTTTTTGGTTG
This sequence comes from Euphorbia schlechtendalii, assembly GCA_949673415.1. Taxonomy (NCBI): domain Eukaryota; kingdom Viridiplantae; phylum Streptophyta; class Magnoliopsida; order Malpighiales; family Euphorbiaceae; genus Euphorbia; species Euphorbia schlechtendalii. The sequence continues at coordinate 7,621 of CATIWQ010152741.1, forward strand.
TCTCCGAAACTGACACTTCCACTTCTTTTACACTCCAATGAGATGACCTGGCTTTCATCTCCTATCATATGCTCAGAGCATCCGCTATACAAATACCACATTCCACTATCATCAGTGGATCTTAGGCTCACTTGCAAAAAATATTACATTTTCTTAGGTAGCCATGCTTTTAAGCTAGGTCCTCCCTTGCTAGTAGTGCTTAGATTAGTCCAGTCATACTCATCATAATTACTATTTTTATGCCGACACATTACTGTGGCATGTCCAGCTTTGCTGCAAAAACCCCACACCGTTTTTGCATTGGGATGGCTTACTTTCTTCTTTTTAGAAGAATTCTTCCTCTTAGAATTGAGAACAAATATGGACTGGTTACTGGAGGAGGAACCCGTTTCCCCATTAAAGCCATTACCTTAGTAGTCAACTCATCTAATTACTTAGTGAGCTTGCTTTTTTAACATTCATGATATTCAACTTTTCCTTGAAGAAAGGGGATATCAAGAGATAAGGAAGAGATTGTCTCTTCCTGATCTTCACTTATCCTCACTAGCTCTTTGATTATTTGCTAGTCTTATTAATCAGCTTCATCTCATTAAAGAGTACCCAGGTAAATTATTTTATTGATAATGGGATTTCAGAATATGCCTCAGTTTGAGAGTTTTTCCCTTTCTTTCACTCAGCTTCAAAGTCAGCAACGGATGAGTTGCTCTTGGAAGCAGATTCCTAGCTCTCGCTCTTATCATTCTCAATCGCCATCAAGCAGAGGTTGGTGGAATTTGAGGTCTCTTCATTAAATGACGAAGATTATTTTGAATCACTCAAGGTGGTAGCAAGTGCCTCATTTTTCTTGGCTAACCTCTTCTTGAATCTTTCCTTCTTGGATTTTGGACAGGATGATTGAATATGGGTCTTCTCACCAAAGCATTTGATATCTTTGTTGTAATCCTTCCTTGGTCCTTCCTTAGCTCCACACCAGTGTTGAGTAGTCTTGGTTTTGCTAGGAAATTTCTTTTTAGGGAATTTCTCATCCTTCTTCATGAAGCACTTAAATCGCCTCGTCAAAAGTGCCATCTACTCATCCGAATCACTGCTAGTGGATTCGTTTGATGAGTCAGCTTTTAGGATAAAGGCTTTGCCCTCTTTCTCCTTGCCTTTACTCCTTTTAGATTTATCATTATATTTCCTCAAGGACATCTGAGTCAACAAGGTGCCTATTAGCTCATCATAGTTGTAGGTCGTAAGATCATGAACCTCTTTGATTGCACTCTTCTTGTCCCACACGATAGTGAGAACTCAGAGAATCTTCTTTCCATCTCTTCTTTGGTGAACTCCTTACCCAATCTCTTTAGTTCATTAATGATATTATTGAACCTGGTAGTCATGTATTGAATACCCTTGCTGGTGCCATCTAGAACAGCTAATACTCACTAAGCATGAGGTTGATCTTGGACTCCTTGACCTTGTCGGTCCCCTCATAGGTGATCTCCAGCTTTCTCTAGATTTCTTGCGCTATCTCGCAGCTTGAGACCTAGTTAAATTCTACAAGATCTAGCGCACAATGTAAGTAATTGATAGATACCACATTCTCTTTGAGAAGCCTTAGTTCAGCGTCATCATAGTCTTCTGGATCAACTAGGAATCACCTCCCATATGTATATATCAAAACATGGCTATTTTCCTAAACCATTTAAGCCCAATGTTGACCTATTTACACATAAGCCTATTCGAAAGTAATTGATATACATATTAGACTAACACGCGTAACTTATTTACACAAAGAATTCTTCATATATCTTCATCAATCTGAATTGCGATTTCACAACTCTTCCTCATTCCTTCATTTCTGTGTTTCTGATTCAATTTTATTTTCCAATTTGCCTATTTTGTTTATCAATTTATTTTTTATTTCCACTCAAAGATTTAATCATGATATTCTGAAGAAAATCAGTCATGGGTTTAAACTGTTTCTCTTCGTATTCCAAGTTTTCTTCGTGATTTCCTTCTGAAAATAGACCTAAACTTTTTTGTAATGATGACAACACGGAGGAGTAACAAGGAAAAAACAATACGTAAATTCTCAAGGTAAAACCATTATGTTATTTTTCTTCTTTTCCAGTCTCTTTCTCTACATTTTTTCAAAATTTGGCTTTAATGAAACAGCAAAGAAGAAGAAGAAGAAGAAGAAGAAGATGTGACTAATACATATAAAGTAAATTGTTTGTCTAAAACTCTAATATGTTGGATAGCTATTAGAACTAATTTAAATGTAATTCAATAGTTTAAATGTGTGATAAATTATAAATAAAGTGATTTCTAATATATTTATATAAAAATCTAATAAATTTTGAACAAGATTATAATTAAAAGCTTTAGAAAATCTAATAGATATGTAAACAGATGTTAAATAAGATACAGATGCATAATGTGTCTAGTTTATAGAAAATCTGTTAGAATTTTGATGGAAAAGAAGATACTCTGATATGTTAGATAAAGTCAGAATTTATTAGATATCCAAGAGAATCCAAGTCTAACAAATATCTATATAGATGTTAAATAAGATACAAATGCATAATGTTTGCAGTCTATTACAAATCATGTTAGAAATTTATTGGAAAATCAAAAGCTAGAATATATTAGATGAATTTATTTAGCTTGAACTTTTTTAATGTTGTGTTATTGTATATTCCATATCTGCCAATATGCTAATTGATAACACACTCAAATATTGCCAACCACGTGCTTGGCACACTGAAGCTATCCAGACGGGTTGAAACCGCCTTAGCAAAACAAAAAAGACCAAGTCATTTTTTATCTCAACATAGGGATAGGTCCGGGAAGCTACCAAGCAAGTTGGTTTACCTACTTGGAGAGATCTCGCCAGCTTAAGAGTAGAATCCAACTTATATTTTATTTCCTAAGAGGTTTTCTATAATGAAGGTAGTCCTCATTAATTAGGACTCTCATTGTATAGGAAATAAACTTTATCCTAATGAGATAAGAATCTATTCAAGCAAGAGTACTATTTGGGATATAACTCCCTCTCATAATCTAACAAGGAATCATGCAAATTCTATAAAAGAACCTCTTGGGTCACAAATCAAAGGTATGTATTCTAGACACTACAAAATCCTTGCCTCCTCTCTTAATTCTGATCTAACTTACATCGAAGAGGCTACGCTGGTCACATGGCTAGTCCCTCATAATAACTCTTTTTATCTTGCAGGAACCATCAACACATGTCAAAAGGAGCAGAAAGGAGTAAACTTCAGTTACAGAGTTAGTGCGTGGAACCATGTTTGAGGGGCTAATTCTTCATTGGTGTGATGAGCATGGATTGACTTTCTTGTTGAAATAAGAACCTCAGCTCAAACAAGAACTTTTAGACAAACGAAAAAGACCTTTCAGATCATTATAACATCATGACCCGTGATGGGATAGATGACCTAACACCTCATGAGAGGAAAGCCATCATATGAAGAATACTGCTCCTCTGACTACGGTGGCTACTTCCACCATAATTCTGCCATTCACGATGGTAGATGGCCCTGATGATGGAAGGTATGCCGCGGATAACAACGCCCTCTACTCCTGCAAAAAAATATAATATTACCCCTGAGGTGATGAAAACCTATCAGTGATTGATCCTTGATACCTACTATTCCTCAAGCAACATTTACGGAGAACTCAACAAGGTGGGATTAACCATATCCAGGTGGGAAATGGTACTAGCCGCAATCTAATAGATGACTTTGAGAAAGCTTCTAAAGGACAAATGCCGCCTCATCTCTATAATAATATAAAAATCCTTGACATTACACCATCCATTCCCTACACGAGTTTGTTAATCTCTTCTATACCCACTCTAATTATCCAAGATAAAATCGCCACTCGGACCAATTTATAACAAGGGTCGATTGGCCAATCTACATAACTATCCCTGCTTCAAGGGCTAGTAGCGACTGTAAAACATGGACATATACTGCCCAAAGACATCAAATCAAATTTAGCCGTGATTCAAGGACTAAGGATGGACACACCATCTGAACTAGCCTCAAAGATGAAAAGCACTAAGATGCTCATCCAAGCGTAAAGTAAGGAAGAGGAAAATGACCCGGAATTTGAGAAAAAAGCCAAGAAGGTTTTTGCTAAATTAGCAGTGCCTCACCAAGAGGCTACTTTGAGAAATAATTTCTCACCCTTCAAGAATAACATCCTGGAGAAGATCCTCCCTCAACTTGTTTACATACCCTCTTTTGAGCGGTACATAAGAAAAGACGACCCAAACAATCATGCGGCTTATTATTGAAACCGGATGGAAATGGCAGGGGCCACAAAGGCTTACATATGCAGATATTTCTCATCCACTGTAAGCAAACTAACTTCCCGATAGTTCACTTCATTTCCCCCCAATTCAATAGGCGGTTGGGACAAATTTAGTGACACATTCTTCAAGCACTTTTTAGGGTCTACCCTAGCCGAACTTGTGACAAAAAGCTTTCATGAAATCATACAGGGCGCTAAAGAGAGCCTCCGTGAGTGTTATAATCGCTTCAAAGAAGCCACTTTGGAAGTTAGAGACTTAGATTTTAGCATAGCCAAGGAGGCCATGCTAAAAGGCACAAGAAATGGGGACTTAAGGAATGCAATCCTAACAAGGCACCCCAAAAGTCTACAGCAAATGCTAGGCATGGAAAAAAAGATGATCTCAGTGAACGAGATAAATTTCAACCCAAGATCAGAGAACTGAGGAAAAGATGCAAAGAAGGATAAGAAACCTAGATATGATGATAGAACGTGGAAGGGTCAAGGCTGTTCAAGTAGAGGCAGATACTACAATTGAGAAGAAGATCATCCTAGATTAATTGCATCTCTCAGTCACATTTTGATAGCTATTAAGAAGATCCCAAAGAAAAAGAACATTTGTTTCCCTAAAATCTAGAGGGTACATCGCTAGGAAGGGATGTGTGATCATGGGATTTTATACCAGCTCGCGAGTTCAATGATGACGCTTTTTCGGGAAATTTATCCTCGAATCACACAACTTTCGACCATCCGATGATCTTCAAATGGGAATCCTCCTTGGACGTTTTAGATAAAATTATTTAACTAAATGAAAAAATACAAAAAATAATAAATAAAATAAAATAATAAATAAAAATATAAAATATTAATAAAAAAATGAAGGAGACGTAATCCCGATAGCGGGCAACCTCGCGCACACGCGAGGGAGCTAGGCTAGCACGAGGGAGCCTCGTGGAAACGTGAGGGAACCTCGCAGGGCCTCCCCGTGAGAGTCTTAAGCGACCCTCACGGGGCCTGCCCACGAGGGTCCTATGGAACCCTTACAAAGCTTTCCCGTGAGGGTCATATGGAACCCCCGCGGGGCCTCCCCGCGAGGGTCCTAAGAGACCCTCGCGGGGCTACCCGCGAGGGTCCTATGATACCTTCGCAGGGCCTCCACCTAAGGCTCCTAAGGAACCCTCGCGGCAAGCACGCGAGGCAGCCTAACGCGGAGGCAGCATCGCAGACGCGCGAGTGAGCCTGGCGTAAGGTGAGATAGCCTCGAGCGCGATGCCTCGAGAAGAGTTCCGCGAGGCCTCGCCAGGCCTTTTCTCCGGCAAGGCCCCTCGCGGGAAAAACTTTCCATTTTTGGATTTTTTAAGGATTTTCCTATAAATAGTCGGGTCTTTTTCAGTACACGGGGCGTGGAAATTCAGAGAGAAAAATCCTCTCTTTCAGAATAAAAAATAAAAAACAATATTACTCAATTTTTCTAACTTTTTCTCGAATCAATAACACTTTTGGATCCCAAATTTCTTCATCTTTTACTCAAATTTCTTCATCTTTTTATCTTTTCTTATTAAATCCTCAGATATCCACGAGTCTAAAACCAATTTAGGACCCGAGTTTGATTATCTTTTGGATAAATAAACACTTTATTTTTCCAACCAAACAATTATTTTTTCTAATTAAATTACACTAAAATCCTAAGAATTAAACGAAGATTTTTGGACTTTCACATCAAACTTTTCACATTAAATCACAATAAACCAAAATGAACGAGGAATGCTCCCGGGGTTTGAACGGACACGCCGAAGTGGATTCACGCCAAAAGGGTAAAGCCTCTGAGTTCCTAGAGCTGCAAATTCCATGTTCATTTCGTTTATTTTAATTCTTATTTTTTTGGCCTAGGAATTATTTTATTTCATGTTATTATAAATAATGTTGTAATTCTCCTTCTTCTTTTATTTCTTTTTAATTTTTGTTTTAGAATACCCCCACGAAGGGAATAAAATATATTCCTGGATAACAGACCTCACCTTTTACCATGCGGTCATTTTCACTAATAAAATTGACCAACATACGTGTAAATAAAAATGAACTATTTTTATTTAAATTGACAAACTTTAAATCGTCGATGTTTTAATTAGGCCATACGGGCCTCACCAAAATCAAATCGAACATATGTGCCATATTATGTGC
>CATIWQ010152758.1:0-19482 GCA_949673415.1 Euphorbia schlechtendalii
TGTGGGGGAAAAAACAATACAAACTTTTAGTTGTTCAAATTTGCAAAAACTGAAACATTTTGCACAAGTTTACGGGAGTTCGGGAATCTAAAACGATTTGGAAATATGATAAAATACTTCAAATTTGAAGTTTATGTGCAACATCATGCACGCACTATTTCCGACCCTAACCCATAGTTGTCAAAGGCGCGCCTTAGGCTCCAGGCTCACAAGGGGCCAGCCTCATCACATTCACGATAGGCTCCAGGTGCAATATGCGTGCATCTAGGGCCCGACACCATAATGATCAAGAAAGAAAAGAAATTAGGAAATAGGAATTAATTTCATTCGATAAGTAATTCATAATAAAGATGATTTTGATGTCTAGGAATTATTATAACAATCTATAGATTATATGATGAAGAGGAACCTTTTGTTGCCTTTGTGGTGTTAAGACTTCATATAATTTATAAAATAAAATTAGTTAGCGCGCCTAGAATGTGCCTTGCGCCCCCCTGGCGCCTTGACAACTATGCCCTTACATATTATTAGCTCAAAGTTAGCAACAATGTAAAAGAAAGTGTAGTAGTTGTGAAAAATAAGAGAAATGAACTTACCTGAGGGTAGAGGGGGATGCCACAAAGTAAAGAGAGTTGAGGAACTGTGGCTAAACAAGATAAGGACAGGCTATAGAGAAGATAGGAAAATGCAATGCTGGCATAGCACATACTCTGAAGAAGAGACGAGATTCTTGGCATCCCATATGTGAGAGGGTTAAATTTTGAGAGAGCAACTGTAACCAGTCCAGTACACCATCTTGTCATTTGGATCAGCAGATCATTCAAATTTGCAGGTGAAGAGCCCAAAAATTGGGGCCTTGACGGGTTAAGATAGACTGACGACCAGCCTTTGCAGTGTAACATGAACCCAGTAAAGAAATCTTCCAAAACCGAGTAATACATGAAACCAACCTACACATCAGAGAATTATTATACATACATGTATGTATCGTTTAATATCACAAAAGTTGTTCTCGAAACTTCCACAGATGTTCATAGAAAAACGTATGAAATATAAGATTTCTGTTTAATGGGACATATTGTGCACTTACTTTGGTACCCCATTTTGTGCCATCTTCGTATGAGCAAGAGGCCAAGACTTTGGTCGTCTGTAGCAATGAGAAATCCATTGGATTAGGCTTGCTATCTTGTTGGAGAGATTTGATGAACTCATTTGAATCACCAAAAGATTCTTTTAGCTCCTTGAGGTCTCTAACTGAAATTTAAACAGATCTACTAAAATTACTTGGGATCAAAATTCTTCTGTTATTTACTCTATAGAGAATTTCAAATTTAATTCCATAAGAAGGGTAAAAAGTGAAAAAAAAACACGCATTACAAGGCGAAAGTCTTAGCCAAGTGGCTGACAGTCTTGAGACTCTTCTAATGTGTATGAACGTCATGGATTTGAGCCACATGAGAAACATGATGGGATTTCTCTTTGCATTTAATCTAAGTGCGGTGGAAAACTTTGTTTTTTTTGAAATAAAATGCACGGAATGAAGAAATTGATAGCCAAAAATGAAAAAACAGTACAAATGATTATTGCTTTCTATAATACCTTCATTTTTGTTGGTTCCGTACAATGCCTCTCTCTTGATGTAAAAGTTAGTACCCACCAAGAACGGACCCTTCAAGCCATCCAGGCCATAAAAACCAAGCTGAAATGGTAAACAATATTCAACAAGAAAACAATGTCATTGTCAACTTACATATGTAGTGAGTTCTTGCCACATCAAATATATAAGGCTCTAATGCATCAGGATGTGCCGTTGTCCCAAATACCCGCTACCCCCCTGAACTTTGGAAATGACCCCGTAATTCCCTCATCTTTAAAATAGTGCATTAAATAATGTTGAGTGGTATCCTCCAACTTGTGAGACCCACTATATATATAATTATAAAAAAAAAAAAAGTCAAGGGCGGTAAAAATATAGATGAAATGAGGCGGCAATATAGGTGAAATTGAAGACGTGATTGAAGGCAATATGCATCTTCAATTTCCTATAAATAGAGAGGTTTTCTGCCTCATTTAAACACAGAACAAAGAAAAGAAAACACAGATATATCAATATCTGTGTAGAGATTTTCAGAAAAGGGGTTTCTAAAAATCGGGAAGAGAAAAAATAGTGAGGTTTTGGGAAACACCTGAGTGATACTACTTTGTAATAATCTCTTTTGTACTTGCTATTGTTATTATAGTGGAAGAAAAAAATCAGAGTTTGTCCCGTGATTTTTCCCTAACTTCAATTGGGGTTTCCACGTAAAAATCTTTGTGTTCCTTTTTATATTCCGTTGCTATAATTTTTCTCGTAATATTGTTATTAGTCCTTACAAGTGGTACCAGAGCTACAAGATTGATTTATCTGTAGAAATCGTGGTTATATATTTCAAAAACATATATACCACGTCGACGAGAAAATTACGATGAATCCGGTGACGCAGTCCGTTCAAAAAACCGGTGTAGAATAGTATTTTGAGTGAATAGTAAAATAGTAACTCAAAGTTACTATTCACATGGATCGGAAAAACCAGTGTTTTTGAGTTATTCAAAGTTACTATTCACGTGAATCGTGTTTTTGAGTGAATAGTAAAATAGTAACTTTACTATTACGTGAATAGTATAATAGTAACTTTACTATTACGTGAATAGTACATTTTTCATCAATTTCAAAGTTCAACATGGCTAATGATGGTGCAATGATCAAACTGACGGATTCAAATTATTCAATGTGGAAATCCAAAATGGAGGACTACCTCAATTGCAAAGATCTATACGATCCAATTGAAGATGATGAGGCCAAGCCAAAAGAAATAAAAGATGAACAATGGAAAAAGTTGAAGAAGCAGACATTGGGTACAATACGCCAATGGATAGATGCTAGCCTGTACAACCATGTAAGAAATGAAACAGATCCCAAAGTTCTCTGAAAGAAGCTAGAAGATATGTACGAGGCTACAAATGCTCAAGCAAAAGTGTTCATGATTCGTAAAGTCATGAACTTAAAATTGTCGGAGGGACGATCAATTACATAACACTTGAACGACTTTGAAGGGCTCGTATCAAAACTAGCAATTACCGGTATGTCCATGGATGATGAGATGCAAGCATCCCTTCTGTTGGGATCTCTACCTGATAGCTGGGATACTCTTGTTGTATCATTGAGTAATTCAGCTCCAAATGGTATGGTGACTATGTCCATGGTAAAGAATAGACTACTCAATGAAGAAATTCGCAGAAAGGATATGGAGGATGGAATTCAGTTAGGCATGTTCCTGATTTAAGGCTTAACTTGATATCTTGTGGTGTCTTGGATAGTGAAGGTTTCAAGAATTTCTTCGGGAATAGGAAATGAAAGCTTACAAGAAATTCCTTGGTAATTGCAAAAGGAACCTTGGTAAACAATATTCAACAAGAAAACAATGTCATTGTCAACTTATATATGTAGTGAGTTCTTGCTACATCAAATATACAAGGCTCTAATGCATCAGGATGTGCCCCAAGTTGTCCCAAATACCCGCTTCCCCCCTGAACTTTGGAAATGACCTCGTAGTTCCCTCATCTTTAAAATAGTGCATTAAATAACTCACTCCACTTGTCAACTTCTGGTTAATTTAACTTTCCAAAGATGTCATTTTTTTTTTTTTTTCACACTCCAATCAGAATTTGGCACGTGGCGTTCAGGGAGCAAAGCGGTACATTTTTTGAAAGTTGAGCTACGGGTTACTTTGAAAGTTTAGAGAGGCAGCAGGTTTTTCCAGACAACTTGAGGCACCTTCAGATGCATTAACACAACTGTGGTAATTTAATCAGTTCATGTAATCACAAAGCTTTAATTAAAAATTTCATAATATACCCTAAATATGAATCTGATTTCGTTGTCATGAATATCATTGGCACTGAGATTATGGAACTTCTGCGGGAACTGAACAAATGCCAACGAAGAAGAGATATTTGGATCGAGATGGAAACACATTGCTTTCTTTGCTGAATTTGGGTCATTGCAATACATGTCACAATCTAGCATCAGCATGAATGGAGAATTGCTTATTATACCAGATACCCTAAGCTGCAAAATTTCAAACTAACAATTAAAATACTGCATCGTTAATCCACAGATAACATACAATTAGCAATACATACAAGAACATTAACGGCTCCTGCTTTGAAATGGTGAGGATAAGAAGGCCTTTTTTCACGAGCAACATAAACTAGTAAGGGCATTTTAACATCGTCATCTTGCAGAACTGCTTCGTTTATCAACTGTAAAATTAGTTATAAAAAAGCATTTGTAATAAACATTAAACAGTACATATTGCTTCACTAACAATTTGCTGACCGCGGAAGAATTTTTAGCATGACAAGAATTAAATGATCGGGTTTCAAAATTATAGCTGATATTTCAAACAAAAACATTTCAAAGTAAATAATTACCTCAATATGAGGAGCATGGTCCCTGGTGTTCGTACTGCTCATTTGTCCCAGTAGATCTTCTGTGGCTTTTGTTATACATTCTTTGAACATATCAAATTTCCTCTAAATAAAGGAAGATTAGATTTTTAATATTCAACTTTAAATTAATACAAATTAAAAAAAATACAAATTTGAGTTTAAATGAACACATGTATGGGAAACACAAAAATTAATAAACTTGTGCTGAAGCATAAAAAGTGTAAAACTGACCTTGACGATCTCCCTGTCAGCTAGGAACTCGGAAGTATTCAACAGGTTAGCTTCATCTTCATTACCAGAAAAGAAAGCAATAGGGGAAATAGTGTTGACCCCATATCTCCTGCAAAACGGCAGCCAAAACCTTGCAAACTTCGAAGCCTCTATCATGCCTAGTAAAGTCACGGCAGAACCAGAATCATCTGACAGGTAAACATGAAGCTTGTCTGGCGGGTAATCTAATGCCAAAGCTGACAAAACTGTGTTCATAACTCCTAGAGTTGGCTCCTTATGAGGATCAGCAGTGCAAATAAACACATCAATTCCAGGGAGTTTCTCATCTTCAGGCAGTCGTTCAGGACATACAGTACGAGAAACAGGCCTCCACATATAAGCTTGGTCAAGCAACCACGTAAAGGATAGAAGAAGCTCAGAAACAAAGACTACAAGCCATGGTATAAAATGCTTAACACTACTGAAGAGAAAGGAAGCTCTGTAGTAAACCAAGAAACCTATGGCTATGCAATTCATTAATTCATAAAACCTGTTTAAGATGATAAAATTCTTGAATGCTTTCTGATTACAGCTATGGAGTTTGAATTCTGGCTCACCATTCATCTTATCACAGTATATCTTTCCTTTGATTTCTGATAATAATGAATTGAGCAGCTGCCGTCATGTTTATATACAAGCTCCTAATCAGCTAAGCTTCTGAGACAAAATAAATAAATGGCTGACAGCATTTCACCGTTTATCTTACTCTCAAATTGGTCAAACTTTCACCTTGAGTCTCCAAACTCGAATTGTTACTTCCTCTGGTTCCTAATATAAGTCATTTTAGATTTTTCATCAAAACCAATAAAACATTTAATGCACTATAAAATGACTATTTTATCCCTTTTACTTTATAACAAAATTCTTTCTCTTCTTAATTACCAACTTATAAATTAATCTACATTTAATCTCTTTCCTAATTAATGCAAGGGTATATTAGGAAAATTTTGTTAAAAAATGCATTGATGTTTTAAAATGACAAATGTTAGGAACCAAAGTAAAAAGTCTAAAACGACAAATATTAGGAACCGGAGGGAGTAGTAAATAAAACATTTACAATAAATGAATAAAAATTTGAAATTGATACATCAGAAGGAAGGCTTGACGGGTAAGCAACCTGTTAATTGTTATCTCTTTATTTTGAGATGAAATACGGGCCAGAAAATAGTGTTCAAGTTTCTGTGTGGACCACTGGACCCGTCTTTTCTAAGGCATTGGGGACCACATATATCATTGTGGAACAAACCAAGAATTTGAAATATATAATTTGGCACAAAAATGGAAATAAACCTGTGGTCCTATGAATTTGCAACAAAGTTGACGCTGCTTCCTAAAGCTAATAGTCAATGACAGAAAAGTTGTTGTCAGAAGTGATCTACAGCAGTTATAAAATTTTTGCTGGCAAAAAATTACTATCAGAAAACAGTTTTACCTGCTATAATTTCTTATCAAGAGCAATTTTTTAACATTGTTCTAGTGTCCTCAGCGGCTCAGCCTCAGGGAAACAAAATGGAACTCCCAGCAACAGAAACCAATAAAAAACTAGAGAGTAGAGAGGAGGAAAAGACACTGCCATGTTACACAGTTTGGCCTATTCAACTATTTTGCAAATCTAGTTTCACAATTACCATGAACTAGAACTCAAAATCCAATAAAGGTAACAAGCATGACCATTTGGGCATTAGCTTAACATTATAGAACTTTAAATAGAGATCTCAAGTCTCAGCTGCATAGACTAGGAAATACTTTCCCCTTTCCTCTCCACTACCCCAAATTATACAAGGAAATTAGCATCACTAGCCGTGAATTTCAAATACGGAAGTTTACAAATTTATCTTCACTCCCCACTCCACTGTGTATAGAATATCCCTATTACCAGTTGGATTTTTAACATGTAACTAAATATACAGAAAAAGTTCTCAATTATATATATTTTATAGTAAAACTGAAAGTAATAAAGCATATTTTTGACCCTGCGAATAAGTGTGAACTGGCTTCATATTTGCCCATCTGTACAAACTAACAACATCTCTTTGGTATGTATAAAATTCAATTTTTGGCTCAACAACTCATTAAAGTAACACTAAAAAAACAAAATAAATGTACAAGCAAATTAGCAGGCTAATAGTTATATCACAATATAACATTGGATAAGTTTTGTATAGTATTAGGAGCTGTATTAAGTTTTAATAATATACCACCATCTCTTTCAAACTATGTATCAAGCAAAAGAAAAGAAGCTACAAAAGTAAAGCCATGAGTTTTACATCCAATAAGTGACTGGATATAGGGCTCTTCAATGATAAAAGCACAGGCCAATTCACCCTAGGGTGGCCCCAACTCAAATATTACAAATAAATAATCTAATAAATATTATATTTACTTTTCCCATGAATGTGGTTCAAACATATTCGAATCTCTAAATTTAAATACATTCATTTCATCTTATATTTTGCACCATTCCAATTATTATTATGATATTGTTTTATCAAATTGTTGACATGATTAACCTTGTCCTTGTTAGTTTTATAAAGCCTCCAAATACAAGATTCATTCACTAATTATGATATATTTTTAACTTAAGTAAAAAGAATATGATCATCAACAGAAAGATGTCTTAACTACAGATCTAAAATGTAGAGAAGTACAAATTATATTTCTTAATAGGTATATAAACAAATTCAAGAGTGGTTATTTATTAATAGCTATTGGCAAACCACTATTTGCAAATAATTATAAACGACAATCAACAACAGTGTTCAACTGACGAAATCAAACAGCCTTAACCTTTGCATCCCTCTCAAGCTATGTGAAAAAATTTAAAATCCCCTGAAAATGAGGTATCCCAATGGCCATATTATCATGGAAAATATGAAGGACAGCAGAGAGACGAAAGGAGGAACTCTACCTTTGTCCTTCCTAACAAACATCCCTTCAATTACAGGGTATTTGATGGTCAAGATATAAAAGGAGAGAAAAACTTGCACAAAAAATTTACCAAAATATTCCCCATTCATGTTGATGATCATTCTAATAACTCCCACAAAAAGAGAAGCCATGTTTAAAATAGCAAGAGTAATCAAAGGAGCAAGTAATCTTGTTGAAGTTCGGAAATCAAATATGCCCATTTGGTAGTACCTTTTGACTTGATCTTCATCTTCCACTTTGTTTGTTGGCAAGAAAGTTGCTTCCCTCACCCCTAAAACCTTCATTATTCCATCCACACTTCCATACACATAACTGGTCACTGATTTTATCATCCATATTCTTTGTTCGTTTATCATTGTTCTCATCGATCCATTGGTGAAGAGGATCTCACAGAGATGTTTCGCGTGACAAGATATGAAAAGGAAAACATATACAAAGAAGAATGAACTTGGCACCTGAGGAGAATAAAATGAAGTATGTAAAGATTGTCAGCAATAATATACACTCTCTGTTGCCAAATGACACGGAAATGTGGGATAAAACTGGGAAAATAATACAAACTTTAAGTTGTTCAAAATTGCAAAAACTAAAACATTTTGCACAAGTTTACGGGAGTTCAGGAATCTAAAACATTATGGAAATGATAAACCACTTCAAATTTGAAGTTTATGTGCAACATCATGCACGCACTATTTCAGGCCCTTACCCACAGTTGTCAAAGGTGCGCCTTGGCCTCCAGGCTCGCAAGGGGCTAGCCTCATCACATTCAAAAGGCGTGCGTGTAGGCACGTTAGGCTCCAGGCACAATATGAATGCGTCTAGGCGCGCCTGACACCATAATAGTTTTTTAAAAAAAAGATGGATTTAGGCAAGTTTTAAAATCAAGAAAGAAAAAAAATTAGGAAATAGGAATTAATTTCATTCGATTAGTAGTTCATAATAAAGATGATTATGATATTTAGGAATTATTATAACAATCTATAGATTAATGAATTTCCAATCTATATGATGAATAGGAACATTTTGTTGCCTTTATGGTGTTAAGACTTGATATAATTTATAAAATAAAATTAGTTAGCAAGCCTAGAATGTGCCTTGCACCCCCCTGGCACCTTGACAACTATGCCCTTACATATTATTAGCTCAAAATTAGCAACAATGTAAAATAAAGTGTAGTAGTCGTGAAAAATAAGAGAAATGAACTTACCTGAGGGTAGAGGGGGATGCCACAGAGTAAAGACACTTGAGGAACTGTGGCTAAACAGGATAAGGACAGGCTATAGAGAAGATAGGATAATGCAATGTTGGCATAGCACATACTCTGAAGAAGAGATGAGATTCTTGGTATCCCATATATGAGAGGGTTAAATTTGGAAATACCAACAGTAACGAGTCCAGTACACCATCTTATAATTTGAATCAGCACATCATTCAAATTTGTAGGCGAAGAGCCCAAAAATTGGGGCCTTGACGGGTTAAGATAGACTGACGACCAGCCTTTGCAGTGTAACATGAAGCCAGTAAAAAAATCTTCCACAACCGAGTCATACATGAAACCAACCTACAGATCAGAGAAATATACATACATGCATTCGTTAATTATTACATATATTGTTCTTGAAACTTTGAGTTAAGTAATTCATAGATGCAACAAAAGATCTTTGTTTAATTGTGCGCTTACTTTGGTACCCCATTTTGTGCCCTTTTCATATGAGCAAGAGGCCAGGACTTTGGTCGTCTGTAGCAATGAGAAATCCATTGGATTAGGCTTGCTATCTTGTTGCAGAGATTTGATGAACTCTTTGGAATCACCAAAAGATTCTTTTAGCTCCTTGAGGTCTCTAACTGAAATTTAAACAGATCCACTTAAACTGCTTAAATTTAAAATTCTTCGGTTATTTAATTTATACGTTCTTTTCCTTGAGAAGAAACAAGTTCGAAAAAGCATGCATTATTGAAGATCTTTATTATAAAATTAATAAAATAGAAATTATTATAACTTCTGCATTCAATACCTTCATTTTTGTTGGTTTCGTATAATGATTCTCTCTTGATGTAAAAGTTAGTACCACACAAGATTGGACCCTTCAACCCATCGATGCCATAAAAATAAAGCTGAAATGGTAATTAATATACAACAAGAAAACAAAGTCAACTTACATATTTAGGGAGTTCTTGCCACAGCAAATATATGAACACAACTGTGGTAATTTAATCAGTTCAACTATACATAAAGCTTCAATTAAAAATCTCATGATATACCCTGAATATAAATCTGATCTCGCTGTCGTAAATATCATTGGCACCAAGATTATGGAACTTCTGAGGGAACTGAACAAATGCTAGTGAGGGAGAGATATTTGGATCGAGATGGAAACACATTGCTTTCTTTGCTGAATTTGGGTCATTGCAATACATGTCACAATCTAGCATCAGCATGTATGGAGAGTTGCTTATTATTCCAGATACCCTAAGCTGCAATATATCAAATTAATAATGAAAATGCTGCAACATAAATCCAGAGATAACATACAATTAGCAATACATACAAGAACATTAATGGCTCCTGCTTTGAAATGGTGAGATAAGAAGGCCTTTTTTCACGAGCAACATAAACTAGTAAGGGCATTTTAACACCTTCATCTTGCAGTACGGCTTCACTGATCAACTGCAAAAATAATTATAAAACATTTGTAATGAACAGTACATATTGCTTCTCTACCACTTTGAGAAGCCAATATTATAACTCTACTAAATTAGTCAACAACAGCCAAAAGTAACCTAAAGCAGGCCTTCACTGACTGCGGAATAATTTATAGTGTGACAAGATTTAAATGATTGGGTGTCACAATTACAGCTGATATTACAAACAAACAAACACACAACACACATATTAAAACACTTTTTCAAAGTAAATAATTACCTCAACATGAGGAGCATGGTCCCGGATGTTTGTACTGCTCATTTTTCCCAGTAGATCTTCTGTGGCTTTTGCAATACATTCTTTGAACATCTCAAATTTCCCCTAAATGAAGAAACAACCTTTGAGAAAATTTGATTCATAGAGAAATCATGGTCATATTAGACTGATTATGTTTCCTTATTTGAATACTGTATCCCTTGTATAAATCCTACCTCTCTATCAATCCAATACAAGCAAGATATTCACAACGGAGTCCTATAATATTTCACAATTAAGAAGCAAGCATTGCCTAATGATGAGCTAGATAGCAAGCATATTCCGTTATGTCTTGATTGTAATTGATAGGAAACAGGCTACAGGCTACAGGCTACATGGATAAGATGAGAGTTGGTTGTTTTAGTAGCATGAGCTAGAGGTTATTTGGGGGAGCTTGAAAGAGCACGTAGAAGAGGATGAGAAGGCTTAGGGATGATTGAGAATTTCGTGAATTGTGCTCTGGTTGGCTGCCAATTTGGTAGAGAGGAGAATTGCATTCATCTCACTCCATTTAACTTTCTTGTTTCCTCCCTATATCAATCATCCATTTACATCTATTCTAACAATCCATAACATTTCAGACTGGTGATGGCAATGGACTGAATCATGTTAGGTCCATATCTAAATCGGAAAATCCGTCTGCAAGAGTTAGATCCATATCCAACCCAAATTCATTGGGTCTAAAAAAATTAGAATCCAGATCCATATCAAACGAATCCTACGGATCCAATTCTAAACAGATTACATGAAAATTATAAGGAAATCTATTTTGTTTTATAATATGTCATGAATAATAATTCCACAAATGTTTATTGCACTAATATGGAAATAAAATTGAGTTTATAATTATTCAAATATTAGTGCAGATAATTAGTTTTTACATCATATATTTTGACCTTTCCTAATAAGTCATATAATTTTTCCCATAATTAAGCTGTTATCCGTCTTGAACTAAATAAAATAAAATTTGGTTATGACATCTAATCACTAAAACTTTAGATACTTTCTAAAATATGTAATACGGGTCCGTATTGGATTTAATTTATAGACCTGGTCAAGATCCATAATTTTTTTTTGTAAATCCAGATACGTTGGGACCGTTGGAGATCCGCAGAACCGAATCGGGCAAAAGATCCATTGCCATCCCTAGACTGGTCGCTTGATTTTAATAATCCACATTATTAATTCTCTGTTAGTAACCCATACATTGCTGGGAGACTGAACATCCATAAAAATTATTGCATATCATAACCATACGGGTATTAAGACAAATTTGAGTTTTATAAAAACATATGAATCAGAAACATTAAACTTAATATAAACTTGTGCTGAAGCATAAATAGTAAAAATGACCTTGACGATTTCCCTGTCTGCTAGGAACTCGGAAGTTTCAATAGGTTAACTCCATCTTCATTACCAGAAAAGAAAGCAATAGGGGAAATAGTATCGACCCCATATCTCTTGCAAAAAGGTAACCAAAACCTTGCAAATTTCGAAGCCTCTCTCATGCCAAGTAAAGTCACAGCAGAACCAGAATCATCTGACAGGTAAACGTGAAGCTTGTCTGGCGGATAATCTAACGCCAAAGCTGATAAAACTGTGTTCATAACCCCTAGAGTTGGCTCCTTACGAGGATCAGCAGTGCATATAAACACATCAATTCCAGGGAGTTTTTCATCTTCAGGCAGTCGTTCAGGAAATACAGTGCGAGAAACAGGCCTCCAAAAAAAAGCTTGGTCAAGCAACCACATAAAGGAGAGAAGAAGCTCAGAAACAAAGACAACAAGCCATGGTATAAAATGCTTAACACTACTTTCCAGGTTTCTGAAAAGAAAGAAAGCTCTGTAATAAACCAAGAAACCTATGGCTATGCAGTGCATTAATGCATAACACCTGTTTATGATGATAAAATTCTTAAATGCATTCTGATTACAGCTATGGAGTTTGCATCCTGGCTCAGCATCCATCTTTTCACTGTTTATCTTTCCTTGGATTTCTGATCAGAATGAATCGAGCAGCTGCAACACTTCTCTGTATAAGCTCCTTATCAGTTAAGCTTATATAAATTAATAGGCTGTGAGAATATAAATGGCTCTTAAAATCATAAAACTTTTGTCTTCAGTCTGTAAACTTTAATTATTAAGGGAATAAAATACTTACATTGAAAATGAGAATATAATGATTTAGATTCTTTGTAATTCAAATAACAAATAAAATGAAATTTTGGAATCAATATGTCTAAAGGAGGGCCTGATGGGCAGGAAACCTGTTACCTCTTTAATATATAGATGAGAGATAGGCCAGAAATTAATACTGCAAGTTAACGTGCGGGCCACTGGACCCATCATCTTCAAAACATTTTTATACACTTATTAGCTGTTCAAGTGTTATCAGAAAGTTCTACTTCTTCCAACTTCCTTCATATAGTGAAATGCAATAAATAGAGAGTAATGAAAATTGATATTCTAGTTTTAAGTCAATCTCAATGATCTATGCAAGCTACTTAGCAAAGAACATGAACCACATACATCATTGTTGAAGAAATGAAGAAAAAGATTATTTGGCAGAAAAATGGCCATAAATCTGTGGTCCTATGAATTTGCAACAAAGTTGAAGCTGCTTCCTAAAGGTAATAATAGTTACTGAAAGAAAAGCTGTTGTCGTCAGAAGTGATCTAATAATTTTTTTCCTGCCAAAAACTTCCTAGCAGAAAACAGTTTTACCAGCTATTATTTCTTATCAAAAACAACTTTTTAACATCGTTTTAATGTCCTAAGGAAAATAAAATGGATCTCCAAACTAGAGAGTATAGAGGAAGAAAAGACACTACCATGTTGCACAGTTTGGCCTATTAATGCCATCTCTTAAAACCGGAATATATGATGCTAGAGAAACAATAATAACATTGCAAGAACACTAACTTAAGTCTGCCTACAGCAACAGAGCACTCTCTATTCCCTATGACCTATCCCCACCAAAAGAAGAGGGGTATCATTCATCCCAGGAAAATAAATTTTTCGTCCTTATATGGGTATCTCTGCCTCATTCACACCCATAATGTTAAGGAATGACACACTCTTATTATAGAGATAACCTACTAGAAAACTATAGTTCACAGATTCTATAGAGTTACCATGCTTTCACTGAAGGTCCATATAAAAATTATTTCCCAGTATCCTCCAACAGAACTCCACAACATGCTTGATTATGCAACCTGAAAACTAAAAAAGTCATCAACAGATTTAATTGATGCTCAAAGGAATACTTAAACAGTAAAAACAATATAGATATACATCAATAGTTTTGCTTAGTTGTATATACTTACTGATCCAGTTGGTTCCTTGTATTCAGATTAAACAATTAATAGGTCAATCAAACTATCCCTTCTCATATTCATCACTACATATGCTCAATCAATATCCAAGTGTCAAATAAACAGGAAGAATCAACCTGACTTACAAAATTCATGATGTTGTAAGCAACTTGCAACTACGTGCCCAACATGAATCAAAACTCAAAAAGTCAGAAATTTGTAGTTGACAATTGGATATTACTAATAATTTCAGCCATCATAGGAGGAATAAGCACTTTTTGTCATGGAGATTGAGCAGCCTCTAATAAAATATCTACTGGTAGTTGAGCTAGGTTATATTTTTATTACACAAAATGTTCTCTAACCACCAGTTAAACCTTAAGGGTAATAACTAAAATCCTAGCATCTTATAAAACAAATAAAATATCCAAGTTGGCAACTAATATCTTCATCGTTTCTTAAATTAATATTTTGATTTCATTGTCAAGATAATCTCCTCGTCTTGCTGCATCACAAGAAGCTCTAGTTCTGCAGATATTGGAGAACAACGGAAACAGGAACCTTGTTACTACAAACTGTAATTAAAGTCAAATATCACAAATTGCAGACACCTTCTCATTTAAAGATTCAACCGTATATCCAAGGACGTAGATGCGAGCACAGCATAGTTTGATCCTAATTACAAGATGAAAAAAATCTGGATTATCTCCAAATACCCCATCACATCATCCAAAAGTTCCAGATGAAATCTTAAGAATTTTACATATAAAATACACAAAAGCTTACAATAGGCTTAACTCAAGAAGCATTTGCTAAACTAATATTATAGATATATGCTGAGTTGCTGCCTTCCACTTTATTCAATGGTAGTGAATTAGATCACAACATTTATATCCATTCATCTAGTCTAGATCCAGCCTGACAAACCTTACTAGCTAGTTTGAGAAACTTGCCATAAGCTAACTAACAGACGGAAAGCATCATGAATTCGAACAAAAATCATAATGTACACAAAAAATAACAATGATTTTTTGCCTCTGCTTGACTCCAGCACTAGCCTCTTATAAACCACAACGGTTAAGATCCTCTTTGAAAAGTAAATGAGTGTAAATTCATTTCATAGTTAAAGATTTTAACACATATAGCACAAAACACATATCCTAGTCCAACAATTACAAATCTCGATTTGAATGTCAGCAAGCCTATACAAATTGGAACATTTTACTAATTACCTTGTCATTGAAAGAAAAGCCAACTACTTTTCTAGTTCGGTACATGCAAAGCATTAGCCTTCTTCTGCTCTATCATATACTTGTGAACTCGTTCTGCTTTCCTTCTCATTTCCTCTATCATCTTCTCTGTAGCATTGATTATCTGCTTAGGCAAATGGATTTTCATAAAATCAAACCACTGCCCCACAGTCATCTTCTCCAAATTTACCGTTTCCGTTCCTAATCCCATATTCTCAGTGTCATTTACTTTTGCTTGAGCATCAGTTTCTTTAATACTACGTCCAGCTCCAGCATCTTCACACTTGCTTTCTGTATCCAATTCTTCCTTCTTCCCATCCCCCATAGTCTTATCCAGCGGCAATTCAGGTAAATTCTTTCTCCTAGCCCGGCATCCTCGCGTCACTCTAGCACACTCCCCACCCATATTCTCTGAAATCAAGCTATTTTTGTTTTTCCTTTTTCGAGTAACCCTCATATTTAAACTCTCCACCACGCCCAAATCATCTGAAATCAATCTACTGTTGTTTTTCCTGCTTCGAGTGACCTTGATACTTACCTCCGGTTTCACGGCTACGCTGCCCCTATTCTCCAATTCCTTATCACTCCCAGTAACCTCCGGTTTCTCAGCAACTACGGCTACATTTTCCAATTCCTTGTCAACCTCAGCAATCCTATCCAAAACCTTGCCTCTCCTCGGTCTTTTTCTTCTCGGTTTCTCCTCAACAAGTGCATTTTCTGGTACCTCAGTCTTCTCTTCGGCTTCGATCATGTCCTTTGCAACAGACCCCACTTTATACTCTTGATTCTCTTTCCTCTTTGGATTGCGTCTCAACTGAGACGGAAAATTCCCGAAGTGAACAACGATGGAAGTAAATTCCCCGAGCTTGACAATGTCGCCGCCGCAGAGATCGAAGGGGGAGAAAGGAGGGATCTGAGAGGAATTGAGAACGGTGCCGTTGGAGGAATCTAGGTCTTGGACGGTCCATTTACCTGATTCGCATCCGATAAGGAGGTGTTTAGAGGAGATACCGGAATCCTTGATAGTGACATTGTTGCCGCGAACTACCCGGCCGATTCGAATGGTGGATCCGGGTGGGAAATCAAAGGCATCGCCCTTTCCCGGGCCTTCCAATTCTAGCTTCAACGATGGAAGTTCCATTTGTTGGAGAGAAAGCGCGAATTCGGGTTTCCCTTGCTTTCAAGGGGGTGTTTTTGGAGGTTATGATTCTAACTGTAAGCACTAAAAAGTACAGCGCAAATTATTTTAAAAAAAGTTACAATAAAAAAATCCTAGTTTTCACTTATTATGCATTAATTGTAAAACTTTTTATAAACAACTTTAATAGATTTTCAATCAATAGAAATTAAATCATTATTCAAATTCGAAATTAAGTAAATTCCGTGATTGTTGTTTTCTCACTTTCAACTGCTCATTTCAAATTTTAACATCGTTGTTTTAATGAAAATAAGTATAGAGAGATAAATATTAATCTTTAGCAAACATAACAGCCGAAGATCGGCTGAAACTATAATTTGCCCTTAAATTAGTTTTTGAACATACCGCATATATGAGCTTTTGGTCTATTACATACACATGTTCAAATATTTGTAATGTTTTAATCGAACGTCATTTCATAAATTATATAAAAAATAATTCTCATTACAAATATGCCCAACAAAACATAAATAATTTGATTGCTACGCGTTTACAAAATGAGAAATTTTTGTCAATTTAAATCTAAGTAAAATGACTTTTTTGTAGAAATAAATTCATAGCCTTTAAACCAAATCAAAAGATTATCACAAACCAGATAATGAGTAATGGAAAGAACTGCAAAAAGATTTTCACCAGTTTTATTCTTGCCACGAATTCTTCAAAAGGAAATGTAAATTTCATTTTTACAAGCTGCATATACTTCAGCTTCTCTTGTTTTCGCCATCAGTCAATGGATGACAATGCACCTTATGAGCATTAAAACTTTCAAAAAGATAAACCGCTTAAAGCAATTCTAGAAGTAAAATTTTACATCTGTTCTCACTAACCATATCTAATCCCATGTATATCTGAAGTTTCGCAGTGATGAATGCTCGCATCAATCAAGCTCAGTTCGTGCATCTTCGATCTTCAAAACACTACAAAAGAGAAACTGACAACCAACAGTTTAGAGCTTCGTGATCAATATGATGACCTGTGTTGTCAACATATGATGTTAGAATTATGCTTACTTATCTGTATTGGTTGCTCATCATCCCCAAGAGATCAAATCAATCAAAAAATAGTCAACAAATTCATCGTATCTTATTTTTGCGAGGGTGCTTGGTGTTCCTCAAACACCCAAGAAGGCTTTGAATTTGGCAAAGGTATCCCAAACTCTAAAACATCCTTTATCCATTTAACTCGATTTCTTAGCTCCTCCAAATCCAATACTGCAGCTTCAATTGCATTGGAGGACATAGTATTCCTAAGGATGGTTTTATCGGTTCTCATCTTCTTCAATGGATTTTCACAGTAACCGTCGTTTCCATCTCTATTTTTTGTACCTTCACTCGATGCATTTCCAATATGTAAACTAGAAACATCATCGGTGAAGTTATTTCTAATAATGTCGCTTTGTGTTGCATTCTGATCCTTATCCACTTCCAGTGGTTCTTCTCTCTTAGATATTTTATCTGATATGTCTGAAGTAAGAGAATAACTGACTGTAGTATTAGACAAGTTCGAAAAACCGAGGTCGTTGTTATTATCATCAACGTTTCGTGAAGTGCAGTTCACTTCGGGTCCCGCAAAAACAGATCCTGTGTCAGAAACTAGTCCAGTTGGAACTGAAGTTGCTACAGGGAAGTATGAAAAGAAAGTATCAATAAAAAAATCCCAAAATTAATAGAAGATTAGAAGGTAACATGTTTAAATGGCCATAAATCCAGGAAGGTATAACTTCAAAAATGACCCTATTGCTTCCTGACCAAACAGGTTTATAATGATTAAACTATTACATGTACAAATCATGTCGCATAAAATCAAGTAACAGGTCCGATATCTAAAATGCGATTAGAAAAAAAATCATCACATGTGTTTTCTCAGACAATAAGCGGGTTTACCTTGATTACTAGGTTTGACCAGATGAGCACATGAACTACCACTGTTTATCCCCTGTAACAAGGAAATTACAGAAAACTAATTCATTTGGCACGAGATATGAAGCAACAATACGCAGAATTAAGGCAGCTATTCGGAGGATTATACAAATTTTAGAGATATTATAGTAATTAGAGCATGAACCAGAATAGAAAATGAAGCATAATGTCAGATTAGCCAAAAATAGTGAAAAAAGTGCTATCATCTATGAGCGTGAGCTATGGCCCTAGGATCGAGTGATGGGAAGGGAATTATTTGTGGCCAAGAACCTATGAATCTCTTAAAGTAGTGTGCACGTTGGAGAATCCTTCAATCTCTTAAAGCTAATTTCAGGAAATACTTGCTTTTGTTCCATTTATTTCAGAATAATTAGGAGTAAACAGTAACTTCCTAAAGCAACGTAACAAGACTCCTACAGAAACTTCTATGGATAGGCATAGGCTTAACTAAACAAATTGCCAATTATCTTAGCATATGCAGTACACTAACACACAACACAAAGATATCTGATGACAATAAACCTATGACAGATGACAATAACATTAGTAACATATGACACATAAACCAGGAACCAGAATTAACAGTATCATGAAAATGAAGTAAAAGACAACAGATAAATTATCATATTTAATCAAGAGGCATTTGGTTAGAAACCAGTCTAGAACAGGTACATGCCAAAATTCCCTGCTTTAAAAAATAAATGTAAAAAAATAATCAAAGGGCATTTTGCTAGAATCCCTTGCATACAGTTCACAAAGCATCTCAAGCTTAAAATCACAATAGTAAGGAACTATGATGCCACTCATTATCTGTAGACAGTAAAAATTATAAACAAACTCCAACCTAAATAAGGACAAATAATTGAATGATAACTTGATTTTATTTAGGTTATTACACTGTAGTTCTGCAAGGAAACTGTAACACCACTAATGACTCATCCCAATTGATATTTAAGAAAAAACAAAGAGGAAAAAACGAGCTCCTCAACCTCGAAGAAAAATAGATCATCTTCTGGCAAGTCATAATATTCATCAATTCATGAAATAATGATCATAATGAGATATGAATAACAAAATTAATTAAAGATAAAAAAATGATTTGTGGAAGTATATGGGTCTTGGTTATCTACCACAGGTTTAGGCAATGTCCAGCC